>CAUYQU010079889.1:0-33437 GCA_963574635.1 Cheracebus regulus
TTTCTAAAATCTCTTCCTCTTTCTCTTTCATTTTTTCTTTCTTTTGCTGTTTCTTTCTTTCTCCTTTTCTCTCTTTTTCTAAAATCTCTTCCTCTTCCTTTCTCTCTTTCATTCTTTTTATTCTAAAAAAAAAAAAAATAGAAATGCATGTGCTTGGAATTCCAGCAATACAACAGAAAGGATATACATCCCCAAATACAGAGTACATGTCTTGCAAAAGCTAAGAGAGCAGTTTGAAGTCACACACTTTAGGGGGCATGAAGTGTGTCAAATTCCTTAACCTTGATAAGGCACCTTAGTGCCCAGCACCTGTTTTCCTGGAAGAGACACAGAGACCCCGTGGCACCCACAGCTGGATGCCTCAGCACTTCTCCACCTCATCCCACTCTCTCAAGGTTCTTTTGAGAACTCTGACAACTCCAGTGTGGCAGCCCCACACCAATTTCCTGGATTTTCCTCTTCTCAGTCAAATAAATAATTTTGAGATCCCTTTCAGAAATTTTCTTTGGTGTTCCTGTTACCAGGTATAGTTTATAGAATTAATACTACCCTAAGAAGGGTTTAAATAGTGTTAAATATATACTTGATGATCCAGGGACATTACAGGAGACATTATTTAAAGCAAGCATGAAGAAAATCCTATTGCAATGAAAATGACCTCTCAGCTTATCCATCAGCTAAAGTTAGATATTTGCATGTCAGGTTTTCTTAAGGTGAAACGTTGTATGACTTTCACAGTGTTGGTATTTGTCCACTGTGTCTTATATTGCTTGAATGTACATATCCCACTCCTGCTCACTTAATAATACCTGAATGGTTTTTGTTTGTTTGTTTGGTTTTTGTTTTTTCTCTACCATGTGGTCACAAATAACCCAAGGAGACTCTGACTGCTTTCTAAGAAGCAAGCTGCTGGTGAGGTCAGGCAACCCAGGGACCACACAAAACCAAATACTATGCCAATCAGAACCTAAAGGCTCAGAGTCTCCTCTTTTCCCACTGGTTTAAGAGTCTGAGAGGAAACCAGAGGATACAGAGCCTGTGTGTTCTCAAATTGAACCAAGGTGAGTCTTCAGAGCCCAGTGTTCAAAGAGGATGCTTAGAGCTGACCTGTGGGTCAACCTCTGCTGTGCAACAGCTTTGCCTGCTTGGCCTCTGGGTGAGAAAGAGAAAGAACGAGGAAACTAAGTAATCTAAGTAATTGACACAGGTTAACTAATGACTAAAGCCATGTATTTTCTTATTGAAAATCTTTCTCAGATGGTTTCTTCTGCTTTCCATTAAGAGGCTTAAATTAATCAGAGGCAACCTGGAAGAGTGGAAATAACACCAAAGTAGAAGTCAAGAATTTGGACTGGGGTCTCAGTCTACCCCTGTGTAATGTCAGGAAAGTGTCTTTCCCTCACTGGGTCTCACTGTCCCATCTGTGAGAAGGTGAGATGAGCTGGGTTGTCACCCAGCCTGTGATGCTCTGACAGCCCATGCCCAGAATCTTCATCTCGAGGTTTATCTCAAAGGGCTTTAAGATCATCAGCCTTCTAACCACTTCTCACTATCCCATACCCTGTGTCTGTGGCTGGAGAAGGTAAAAAGGAGTGGGCTGAATCCAGAAGTTAATGGTCAGATTTTGTTTCTACTGGATTCTTCTTTTGAATTTATCTTGTAATCACATACCTCTACATCCTAAGAAGCAGAATAACTAAAATATTATAGTTAGTAGAGAATAGTGGTTATTTGGAATCTGTTTAACCAAAATCTCATTTCAAATAACTTCATGCTAAGTTATACCACATTGGTGTATACATGCAATAAGAGCTCAGGAGGAGAGTAATTGAATACCTACATTGTGCTCAACAAACATCAGTTGAATAAATGAATTAGTGGGTGAGCGAATGGACAATAAATAAACTGAGCTAGGAACTGCCTATAAACACATTTTACATTAAAAGAATTTTACCCTCCCAAAAAAGGGTTTTTAAAACACCAGAATTTCAAGGGACCAGAGGAGGAGCACATGCTGGAGAGACTTGGAATTCAAGGAGTTTCCTGGTCCCCGGTGGCTTCTTCCTCAGGTAGCAACATCTACCTTTGTCTAGGTATATACATTCCTCCTCTTCCTTCTGTCCACAGCAATAATGTGCACAAAACAAAAGTTCTAGAAGAATAAGACAAACCAGAAGAAGCAAATAAATAGTAAAATATAATTTCTGCAAGTTTAGAAATAAACAGTTAAACCAAGTTGTAAATTATATCCAGTTTTACTATGAGACAAATTCCTAGCCTACATTTGTCAGGTATATGTAGATTTGTGGGGCTAAGGAAGTGGCAGTTGAGGTGGAAGACAAGGATAACTTCTCCTTCTGGATACTACTGAGGGGAGTTTAAACTTCCTAGCCATCTTCACCATCAACAGAACTTAAAAATTACCAGGTTTTCACATGCGTACTTCCAAATAGAATTAGTTCATCCTACATCCTCTTATCAAATACGTATTGAATATTTGTTATTAGCTGACAAAGCACTAGATGCTAGGAAAGCAGCAAGGAACCAGATGTAGCCTCTAACCCCAGACAGCTTACAGCCCAGTGGGAGCTAGCCTAGAATAGAAACGACTGGGCAGTGGAACCATGCTTGCTTATTTAACATCAATACCCAGTACAGTGCCTAGAAGACAGTAGAGCTAGATGAGCATGTGTTTACTTAATGAGAAGTAAAATGGAAATTACAGTAGGATTCTCTTAGTGTCTTGATAAGGCAGAGTACAAGGTACCAGGAAAACACATTGGAGAACAAACCTAAATCAGCCTTTAGAGAGAGGCCAAGGAAGAGCTCCTGAAAGAGATGTCACATTCACTAAAAATCTAGGGGGTTAAATAAGAACAATTTAGGTGCATGTGGTTTGGGGGAGTGGTTTCATGTTAGAAGAAAAATTACAAAGGATGGACATCAGGAGCTAGAGGTCAGGGAGAGTGCTACATCTGTGTCACTATTAGTGGTTTGGTGTTGCTGGAAACTGGACTGGAAGTATATATGTGAGTGCATGTGAGCATGGTGTGAGAGCATAATTGTATTATATATGATGGTGTGGGTGAGTGTGTGGGTGGGTGTGCATGTGTGTACATATGGGTGTATCAGTTTGTGCAAGTGTGCATGTATATATTTGCATGCATGTTTGCACATGAGTATGCATGGGTACGTGTGTGTCTATTGTAGAGGCAGTGATGAGACTTAGGAGGTAAGTAGAGTCTCATATGATACCCTAAGGAAGCTGAACTTTATCCTGAGGGTACAGCAGAGTCATCTGATGGTTGTAGGCAGGAAAGTGACTTGAGCTGCTTTGTATTTGAAACTGCTTCTCTTGATTGCAACCAAACAGCTGAAGAATAAATTGATCTGTCAGGTTAGAGATGGTCAGAATTATTGTGGCCAAAACTTAGCTCTACTTTGGTTATTGGGATGAATACAAGACCAAAAGAAACTGAAGAGGCCAACCAGAGAGGATTTGGTGATTGATTGCTGGCATTATATGTCATGTAGAGAGCAAAGGGCAGTGATGTAAGACAGGAACTCCCAGAGTTCTCGGCCCTTTACTGAGACAGAGAAAAGAGGACAAGCAATGGATGTGAGATGGATGAAGGGTTCAGCTGAGGAAGGTTGGGGCCCTTCACTCCTTACCGCTCCTGAGATAAAAGATAGTGACAACACAGCACAGTGGAAAAGAACTCTTGGGACAAATGTCCAGGTTCACATCTTGGCTCTGCCTGCACAAGTTTTGTGACCCTGGACAGTACCCTATCTCTGTATGCTCTGGTTTCTCCATCTTCTTCCTTGAGTTGTCCTGGGGTGCATGTGAGTTAATATCTGTAAAAAGACCACAGTAATGCTTGGCACAGAGCAAGTGCTACAGAAGCACTTGTCAAAGGAAAATTTATGCAATAATTTTTTTAGAGTGATTGAGCTTGCATTTGAACGCTTTACATTTCTGTTACTTTATGTACCATTGTTTTCCTGTCTCCCACTTTAGATGACCAGTTCTTTAATAAAAGATGAGTCTTGGATCTCTCTGAATTTAAAGTAATATTTGGTGTTTCTATGCCATTCGACACATTTTCTCTTTGCCCTAATTCTGCTACTTCCCAGTACTCTTCCTGTTTTTCTGGTTACCAGCTCTCCTTCCCTAGCCTCAAGAAATCCTTTGGTTTATGCAGGCAGGACTAGTCACTCCCAGTGGCCAGGCTGTAATAATCTGTTTACAGGTCAGTTTCCCTAAACTATGAGCACCTTCCAGGCACAACTCCTGCTTTAGTAGTTCTTGATTCTCTAACATGTAAAGGCTTGATATTTTACTTAACAGAAGCTCAATAAATGTTGAATGAATGAACAAATAGAACTAAACTACTTTTATAACCTGCCCAGAATTTAGAGCAATTATTGGTAGGAAAGTTAGCAAATGCTGAGTCACCCCTTCAATGATGACTCACTAACTGATTAACTTATAGGCTCTGTGACTTTCCCTCTGATCAGGTAACCAGATTTCTAACGCAGAAATGAGCCATACTTGCTCATCCTGATAGCCCAAGCAGTTGCCATGGCAATACTTCAAATGTTCTGAGACTTTGGGTTCCAGTTTCCACATTTTATATTTGGGCAGAACCACTTTTCTTCACCACTCAATTCTGACTCATAAAGAGAACTAGGATGTTTTTGTTTGCCTACTGAGTTTTCTTTACTGGATGTTCTCTTTAAAAAATCCAAAGAGGAAGATTGTTTTAAGACAGGTAGTAAACATGGGAAAGAAACAATGATGTTATTTTTTGAATACAAACTTAGCACAGAAATATGCTTTCTGGAAGGTACTAGGACTAGGGAGTATATGATGTGAGCTGAAACAGATCTGATGAGCCCCCAGAGTAACCTTATTTCATGTACTCAAGAGCAGAAGCGTGGAATCTGTATCCTTGTATATGACATCAGGAACTGAAGCTAATGGATATGCAGGGTATACAGGCTCAGGAGCCAAACTAAGGTATTGCTTTTCTCTTAGTAAACACCAAATAAAGTGTTTATTTGGCTTCCTCAAGGCATGGATTAGAACAGGAAAGAGCAAGAGTCAGAGCTCTTGGCACACACATTCTGAGTGAATCACATGGTCAGCCCAAAGGAACAAGAAAGAAGTACACAAAGGAGGAGGCAGGAGATGAGAAGGACAAATTGTTGCTGGTGACAAGAGAATCGTTGGATGTATTTGGGCTGCCAAAAATGATTCCTACTTTCCAGCCCTGCCCCTGTTGCTCCTGAATATTTCCAACCTGACAATCTTTGCTCCACCCCAGAACTACACTGGGAGTCTCTGTGGGTTTCCATCTCATTCCTGTGGACTGAGAAAGAACATACAGCTCCCAGAGGATGGAGGGTGAGCAGCTAATGGTGCCACCTGGGTCAGTCAAAGCCTCATCCACTGCATTGTCTCCCTGAGATGCAAAGGACTGAGAAGAGATATCTTTTACAGTAAATGAGAATTAGGGAATGAGGAGAAGAAAGGCAGTAACAGGTGCCAGGCACTGAAGCTGGAGTGTGATTAATAGGATAATCGCAGGTCATGCTTAGAGAAAACCCCTCTATGCCACTGCCTGGAAGTGATTCTCCTTCCCCCACCTGCACCCAGACAACTGGATGACCCCAAAGACCCAGATCTAACCCTGTGAGTCAGACACCAAGCCCTGAACAGTCTGCCAAAGAACCCAGCTGGGGCCAGACACAGAGCTGGAATCTAGGAGAAAGTTCATGGCTATGTGAGCTATGTGAATTATATCTTCCCTTCTCTTTTTCTTTCTGAAGGTTCTGCTGCATTAGAATCTGATGCACTGTGACTTCTAAAGTGCCTGAGTGTTTCCTGCACGCCAGTCATTGAAGGTCAGCCAGGTTGCAGGTAACAGGAAGTAATACGCTTTAGGCCAAAGATGAAGGTTCAGGGAAGAAAAGGCCCATCTTAAGTACCTTCAAGGAGCTTGGTGAGAGCACCCACTTCAACTAGGAAGGACTCCCTGCAATTGCAGATGCCGCAGCTTCACAGCCCCAGGTGTCTCTCCTCATTGTGAAACAATGGTACATGTCTCCAAGACCACCAAGGTTCCCTCAGATGCTGGCAGTAGCCCAACCATACTCACCAGTGATGCCACAGAAGCCCATTTTATTTTATTATTTTATTAAGACAGGTTTTCATTCTGTCCCCCAGGCCAGAGTGCAGTGGCATGGTCACAGCTCACTGCAGGCTCAACCTCACCAGGCTCAGGTGATCCTCCCACCTCAGGCTCCTGAGTACGTAGGACCACAGGTACATGCTATTACATCCAGCTAATTTTTGTATGTTTTGTAGAGATGGGATTTCATCACACTTCCCAGGCTGGTCTTAAACTCCTGGGTTCAAGTAATCTGCCTGCCTCAGGCTTCCAAAGTGCTAGATTTACAGACGTGAGCCACCATGCCCAGCCTTCATTTCATTTTAGAGGGTCAGAAGTATAAAACCAAACCTTCATGCATTGACAGGGATTACTAAATTGTGCAGCCACTTTGGAAAACCGTCTGGTAGGATCTCAAAATGTTAAATATGTAGTCACTATGTGACCAGAAATTCCACTCCTAGGTATCTAACCAAAAGAAATAGAATTGTATCCACTTGTGCACAATGTTTGCAATAGCCAAAAAGTAGAAACAACCAAAATATCCATCAATTTAAGACTGGATACACAAAATGTGGTATATGCATGGAATATTACTCAACAAGAAAAAGGGATGAAGTGCCAATACATACTGCGACATGGACGAACCTCACGTGAAAGAAGCCAGATGCAAAAGATCATAGATTGCATAATCCCATTTTTTTGAAATGCACAGAATAGGCAAATCTATAGAGATAGAAAGTAGGTTGCCGATGACTAGGGCTATGATGGATTTGGAAAGCAGGGGAGGGAAGTGGGTAGGGCTGATGGGTGCAGCATTTCTTTTAGGTGCCATTAAAATATTCTAAAATTAGACTGAAATAACTGCACAACTCTGTAAGAATACTAAACACATTATTTGTACACTTTAAACACATGAACTTTAAAATTAGTTATATCTCAATATGCTATTTTTTAAAAAGGGAAAAAGTAAAATAAACTCTACCTGGAGTGCTCATATCAAGAAACTAGCATGATTTGTTGCCTGCAAGAAATATCTAGGAAGTTTTGTTTAGATTTGAACAAAAGGTATGTCCCTACCAGTGATAGTGCCACAATCTCTCTGTCGAAGTTATTTTGCATAGTGTGAAACTAGAAAGCAAAGCAAAAAAGAACGGTAGAAAAAGCAGTTGGCAGACTACGGCTCATGAGAAAAATCTAGCCTGCCACCTGTTTTTGTAAATAAAGATTTATTGGAACACAGGCATAGCAATGTGTTTACATGTCATCTACAACTGCTTACACATTATAACGGAGTTGATTTTTTTTCAACAGAGACTGCATGGCCTGATATGTTTAAACTATTTATTATCTGTCCTTTTAGAGAAGCACGCTGCTGTCTTCTGCCCTAGACTCAAGAGCCTAGACTCAATAGTCTAGAGCCTTGCAACTTGAATCACAGCACATACTAGCAACAGCAACAGCACCTGAAGCCTGTTAGAAATGCAGAATCTCAGTCTGCCCCAGAATCTGCATTTGAACCCAAATCTGCATTTGTGTAAGGTAGCTGTGTTAGTACAAGAAGTAGATGCCAAAACAGGATTAAATGTGTAGGATTTTATTAGGAGAGACAATTCTGAGGAAATATAGAGGGATCCTAAAAAGGCTGGGAAAGCCATCATCAGTCAATGCCGCAAATCTGACCCTGAAGGAAGAAAAGAAGGAAGGAGGGTGGGATGAAGTGTTGTCTACAGTGCAGCCTAAGGAATTTCCTGCAAGGCCTTTTTGAGTCCTCCAGCCAAAGTCAATGACTGCCTCTCAGGAACTGGTCTGCCTTTATCCGTGCCACCCCAGGAATGTGTGGCCACAGTGCAAATGCAGTGATGTGTTTCAGAGCACAGCGCCTGGGGTCCTTGGTCCATGAAACTCCCTGCAGTGTGTAAGACATACTTTCATTGCACCTATTGCCAAGTATATTGCCATGGCAGACATCTTAAGAATAGTCTCAGCTAATCTCTATTCACATTTAAGTTTGAGAAGTTATGCTCTAAAGCTGAGTTAGCAAACTTTTTCTACAAAGGGCCAGACAGTAAATATTTCGGCCTTTGTGGGCCAGAAGGTCTCTTTTGCAACTACTTACCTTCACCTTCACCAGTTTGCAAGGAAGCCACCATAGAGAACACATAACCAAATGGATGTGGCTATGTGCCAATAAAACTTTATTTACAAAAACAAGCTTCAGCTTCAGACCTGGTGTGACCCATAGGCCATAATATGCCAACACCTGCTCTAGAGCTGTGGGGATTAAACTTCCTTAAAGTAATGAGACTCCTCCTTCATATGAAACAGGTGAGGGAAGGGATGCTTCTATTAAAGGTGGAACGGGAGCCCTGCACTCAGTGGTTCCCCTCAGAAGCCCCTAAGACACCTCCGTAGGCAGCAAAAACAGAATCTGAAAGCCACTATCCTGGAACCCAGAGACTCCAGTTTCAGAAAGTTCCTCTCACCCTTTTATTCATCCTTAATGGGCAGTTAGCAGTCTAAATTTCTATTTTGTCTATTCTACAAACATAACTGAGGGTGTTTAATAATGTGCAAGATATTTTGGAATAACAAAAGTGAATCAGACATGCATTTGGCTCTGGAGGAATTGCCAGTAGATAGAAATGAGACATGCACATAACGAATAAGGCAGGAAGCAATATGCACCCTAGGAAGTCACACATGAAGGGCCCTGGAGGCAGAGACGTAGAGGAAATTATTTTCCCATAGGGACAAGGGGCATAGCCACAGGCTGTGAGAAGAAGGGTCATACTCACAATCTGTTTTACTTCTTAACCTAGATACCTTATAGTCTCTCCACATTCCTCTCTTCTAGGGGGCCATATAGCCACATGGAAAACCTTCTATACAAAAATGCTAATTTACAACCATCAAGGGATATGCCCTGTTCACACAAGACAACTCATGCAACTCGTACTGATAACCATGGGTGAACCCACCCCTAGAAACCAACAGCAAGCCCTCACGTCCACAAATCATCCATGCTTAGAGCAGATGGCCATGACTTCGCTGCACATCTGGATCCTAACCAGGGAGCAGAGTCCTAACATGGAGGGAACTGCACAATTCCACAGGGTCCTTGGAGGGCAAACACTCTGACTTCAAACTGCTGTGATATAGGAAGAAGCAACTGAGGAGAGGGTGGTGCAAACCACATCTTCAGGGAGATTCTGGGAAAAGTATAGGTTTGCCTCTTCACCTGTCATTGAGTCCTGTTAGATAAAGGGAGAGATCCCACACATGGCCTGCCTTTTACCTTCTCTTCACGTCTATGTGAATCTGGTTTCTATGAAGTTCCATATTCTACATGGATGACACCCTCCACCCTGAGTACAAAACTCCCTTATTGGGAGAAGGGGTGTTTCATCATTCTGTGAAATCTCATTTTTTAGATATCACTAAGAAATAAATAATAAAAAAATTTTAAAAATTTTATTAATATAGGCTTTAAACAATGGGTTTCTTACATAATGTCAGCAGACCCTGGTTGTCAGGAAATCCAGAAGGCTCCCGATATGGTTTGGCTGTGTCCCCACCCAAATCTCATCTTGAGTTGTAGCTTCCAAAATTCCCACATGTTGTGGGAGGGAACTGGTAGGAGGTAATAGAATCATGGGAGTGGGTTTCTCCTGTGCTGTTCTTGTGATAGTGAATAAGTCTCATGAAATCTGATGGTTTTATAAATGAGAGTTCCCCTGCACAAGCTTTCTTGCTTGCCACCATGTAAGACGTGACTTTGCTCCTCATTCACCTTCAGCCATGATTGTGAGGCCTCTCTAGTCACGTGGAACTGTGAGTCCATTAAAGCTCTTTCCTTTCTACTCAGTCCCAGGTATGTCTTAATCAGAAGCATGAGAACAGACTAATATGGCTCTGAACATTGTGTGAACACGTTCATTTTTCTAGGGAGTAGACCTAGCTTTCATCAGATTTTCAAAAGGTCTTATGGCCTCTAAAAAACTTTAGCACCACTGTCCAATTTATTCAAAATAGTAGTGCTCAGGCTGAAAAGAATGGTTTTTTTTTCTTTTAAATAAAATAAATGAGCCCTTTGGGGCCTCTGATTCTATCCATGTTCATGATTATCTTGAGATCACATTGTGAAAAAGTCTGTTTACCATCATTCTCATTTTACAGTTTAGCAAACTGAATTCCTAAGAAATTAAAGTGAATATTCCACCTAAGGAAAAATGATAGGTTGGTAGGTTAGAACCGAAGACAAGCAGGTTAACCTGCTGCTCCCAGTAATGACTGCCTCCCCATTAGTGCCTGCCAGGCCGTGAGGAAACACAATGGCCATGCCCTGTGGTGGGCACTTTACATACATGACTTACTCAAGCATCATAAGGACTCTGCAAGACATTGTCTTATTTTTTATTTTTGGAGCTTTTTAAAATTTTTATTTAAATGGAATGATATTTTGTATACATATTTTTTTTTCCTTTTTCCATTTGAGGAAACCAAGGCATAGAAAAGCTCAAGGGACTGCCAAAGACCACGGCCCTGATAAGCGTCAGAGAGAAATCTGATGCCAGGTGTGCCTGCCTCCCGAGTTCTACACTGGGATATACTCTAACGCTCAGATCCTCAGAGGAAAAAATGTCAGGGACAGTTTCTTAGATATCTTTGTGCTCTCCACAGGGCCTTGCCATGCTTTGCATGGAAGGCACTCAATAAATATTTGTTGGATGAAGAAACCTGGTCTTAGGCTCCAATTCTGCCATGGACTTAGTGACTCAGTCTCCTGCAACTTGGAGCTGCAGGTGGTTACTCAGCTGGGCAACTTCAGGGAACATTTGAAATCAATTATGGGTGAGGAGGAACCTATTAAAATCTTCTCTTTTGTGTATGTTGGGGTTGAAAGAGAGGAAAGGAAGTTGAGAAGGAGGGAAAGGAACAGGATGGTTTCAGGGTTTGGGTGCTGGAGCTTAAAATTACACACCCAGATGGGACTGAATTTGGCTTACGTCCAGTACTCAGTTCCAGTGGCCCAACCAAATAGGCTCCTGACCTCAGTCTACTCCTAGGCGGCCACATGGCTCTGAGCTGCCAGGCCCCTGACTAGCTACTCTTATGGAGGACTCTGGAGTGGGGCAGTTGGACACAGTCCTCTCCTGTGCCTTGGCTGCCCTGTCTCAGCTATGAGAAACAGGCGACTTCACAGCAGGGACCCAGGTACCATATCTTCCCCCTTCAAGGGCCAGAGAGACTTTCAGCACCGAAAGCCTGTGAGCTCTGTGTTGCCCTCAACTCCAAACAAATGTATTCTGGCAATTCATTCTGGAATTCAACTTTCTATTTTGGAAGAATGTGGGAGTTTGGAGCAAGGGAGTGGGGGAAGAGGGGTAACTTTAGTTGATTTTCTTTTCTTTGCTAGTTGCTAAAGTGCAGCTTAGTCACAACCCCAAAAATGCCACTTTTGCCCTTTCACATAAGCCCCACAAAAAAACACTTGCATAAAGCTGACCCCAAGGGATGTCTATGAACAACATTCTGGGAGAGGACAATTAAATGCATGCAGTCCAGAGCCAGGGCAGGACAGTCCTCCAAGAAACCAGAGACATTCCCCACTACGTGGCTGCCTACTGTCCTGTGAATGAGACAACACTGCCACCTAGTGTTCTGTGTAGAAAGTATGCTCTAAGACCCCTGCATCTGGGGCTGGGGAAGAGGATGTTCCTCTGTAAATGGCTGTGGCTGCATTGCTTGAAGTCTCCGTTGAAGAGAAAATGCCCTCAAGTAGGTAGATTAAGGATTGGGAAACTGGGTTTAAGTTGAGTAGGTAGAAGCTAAGCTTTGAGAGCTGTTGAAAAAGTGCAGGGGCCAAGTCTCGCAGCAACTTGGATCATTCCTAGCGGAGCAACAGAACTGCTAAATTGTATGTGGATCCCAGGGACATGATTCTATTGTCATTCTGCATAGGTGAAGGCCAACCATCCTGGGAATAGACAATGACTAGCTCAGGGGCCAGTACTGTACGGTAAGAGAAGGAAGATAGGCTGATCTGTCCATAGGCATGAATAGATTAGGGCAAATGCCCTTGGAAACATTATGGTTCTCAGGCATGGAGACCGCAGGTGAAGCGTAAGCAGCTCAGCACAGTGAGTACACAAGGATGCCCAAGCCCTCAAGAGCCCTGTTGCTAGAATCTTGAAGAATGAAACCATGCTCCCAACACCCATCTTTCCCAGACCTTTACCCTAAATCTTTACTGAATATTTTCTGATGTACAGAAATCTAAAGAAAAATATAGAGTGGTAGGTGGAGAAAAGATGGCCCTGGGCATTCCCTGCCCTCACCCTTTCTGGTGTAGACCTAAGTGGGGAAATACCAGTACACCACAAGGGCCACTTTGATTTGAAGAGAAGGAAAACTCAGAAGCCAGATGGTCTGCAAAAGATTTCCTGCCCAATTTTACATGCATAAGGAGGTTAAAAGAGTTCAGATGGGCATTCTGGAGAAGAATCTGTGTGCTGTGGCCACAATGGCAGTGGTTGGTGGCAGGGGACAGGTGGGCAAGGGAAAGAGATGTCCTGGGGTGGGGATGTGGGAGGTGCCACAGGAAATGCTGTAACTGGAATCAAATTATGACACTGCTTTCCTCTATGCAGAGCATCAGACAGGACACAAGAGGGACAGGACAGGGGTCAAGTTTCCCCAGGTTTGGGCTCTAGTAACCCAGAGAGGTAACCCCATAGAGCCTCCCACATCGATTTCTGTTGGATCTTTCTCTCATATTTTTCAGCCAGGGTATTAATCCCAGGTCCTTACATTGCTACTGCAAGAGGAGGGGTAAGCAGAGTCCTGGGTCTTAGTCTAGACTGCAAGCACACAGTTTTCCTAACAGATGGGTACTAGGAAGCAAGATTAAGCAGCAAGAAGATGTCATCTGGGAGAAACGGTGGAGCTGCCAACTCTGATCAGATAATCATCTCATTATTTCTTCCATTTGGCCCCAGAATAAGGATTTCCTTCTACTCTTTCTCTTCCCCCACCTCACTTAGAGCCCAACCCTTTTTCTCCCCTTTCCCCACCTCCTCTCCCACCCAAAAATAAAATACAGCAAAGCCACAAGACTTGAGAATGCTCAGTGTCTGGGAATCTCAGCTTCCTAAGGAGAAATCACAGACAAAGAGGGGGAGACAGAGTGTCCGGAAGGGATGTTCCAGCAACACCCCCTTGAAAGAGGCTCCCTCCTTGCCGACTTCTTTCTCTAGTCTGAAACTTACTTGCAGGCATCCAGTAACCTGATATTTTTTTCTTAATTTGGAAAATTGTCATATGATTCAGTTGTTCTGGAGTTCTATTCCCAGCCTGCCTCACATGCCTTTTATTGCCTCAGTTTTCTCATCAATATAATGGGACTGGAAAACATGAAAGAGTATTGTGGATAATCCAAATTAAGCAGATTATACGGCTCTACTACGCGCCTTGCTTTGTGTTAGGTTCTGTCACGGGGAATTCAAAAGGATAATAAGGTACTAAATGATGAACTATCACATCTAACCCATGAACTCTTGCGTCATCCCAACCTCCCCAGGAAGGCAACAGGAAGCAGTTACTCTTAACCTCATTTTTCTATCTTTCTGGGTGACTTTCCATGAAAACCAAGATCTGTGTATAGGAGGAAACAAATGTGGGTCATCTTCCCAGACAAGTGCTCCTGATCAACACCATGGAGTTATACAAGGTTTCATTTTTTAGGTCCTTCTTACAACAACAGTCAGGCCTAGGAGTTGGGATCTTGGCTTGTAAATGCTCACTTTTTCCAGGAGACCCTGTTTCTGGGCTGGACACATGATTGCTGAGACAAAGTGAAAGGAACTCTAGGACCTGGACCAGATAATACCTTTCTGCCAAGATCCAGGGCACTCAGAGAAAAGGAAACCAGACAGGACTTGATGGCTGTGTACCTGGCAGCCTTGTTTCCTTATTGCCTGGACCAGCCCAGGCATAAACCATTGCTCAGGTCCTTGGATTCTCATCTGCCTTCAAGGTTGCCTGAGTATCTCATCTTGGACAATCAGAAATGGAGTGTGACACCCTTCTCCTTTACCAAAGAACCAAGGAGATCCGTCCCTTTAAAGAGAGGTAAGAGAGCTAAAGTCTCCTGAGTGCAAGCACAATGTATAAAAGGACTTGAAATCAATACAAGGTACAGAGGCTGTTATGGCTAGAGTCAGTATCTCCTTTCTGATGGTGTCTGGAATCCTGCTGTGCTGATGATAAAGGCCCTTCCCCTCTCCCTGGCTAGCCCTTTCTGGCTTTTGTGTTGGGTCTCCTTCCCATCCTTGATCCCTAGGTCTAACCCATCAGAAATAAAGCCAGCCATACCCTCAGGAACTCAGAAAGACCAGGAGAGGGGTGTTACCTGCGATGACGGCTGGGTTGTTCTGTCCTCCCTCCGGTTTAACCCAGGTTTCCACAGTGAACGCCTCCCGGGGAATCTCAGCCAGCACTTCTGGACGCAGCAGCAGCCGTTCCCGCCTCCCAGAGAAGTATAAGATAGGCAGTCCTACTTGGGAGTTAAAGGTCTCTGCTTCCCGGTAGGAGTCCTCCCCACCATTTTGGGTTCTGTCCTCTGGCGGACTCTTTCTGACCCTGTGCTTAAGGGAATGCTTGGACCAAGGTTGGAAATGTGAAGAGATATCAAAGTCTCCCCGTGTATCTTCCTCCTGCCTCTTCCACACTTGATGATGCTGCCTGGACTTGGCCCAGCCCCTCCTTTGGGTCTCTGGTTTGGGTTCCTTCAGGGTTGTGAAAACGGTGGTGGTAGTAGTGGCAGCCATGGCCGAACCTTTCCGAGTCCCAGCCCCACCTAGAGACTTCTTGGATCCTTGATTTTCAAGATAAGAGTCATCATCTCCCAGCAGCTCAGATTGCCCAATAGGACCATCCCCTACCCAAGGGGCAGCTGGCTGTTCAGCTGCACTCCTCAGTCCTGCTGGATTTTCAGTCAGGTCTTGGGGAACAAGGCTCACAGCATGTCCTTCAGTGTCTGGTTTGCTGCGTCCTGTATGGCGGATTTCCTGCTCTCCCACAGGGTAGGGCCTTAGGTAGTTCCCAGCCCTGCTGGGGTAGACCCCAAAGAGGTGATGCTGTGGAGCAGCTCTGGGTCTTCGAACCTTGGCTCCCAGCCAACAACGTTCTCCTTCCAACAGCACCTGACTCAGGTGTTCCCTCTGAACCAAGGATTTCTTGTGTGTCCAGCCTAGCTCAGAGCTGGCAGAACAGAATGCCCACCCAACCAAAATAGCCAGGCTTATTCTCAGGATCTTTAAGCACATCAGACCTCCCATAGCTCTTTCTACAGAACCAGAAGTCAAGTTCTGGGTATCACACCAGAGTGATGGACAGAAGAGAAAGGGGCAGCTAGCAAGGGATTTGCAGTCACCAGGGAAACTGTTTTGTTCACAGACCAAACTTTTTCAAATAGCCTCAAGAATGCTTCTGCTGGCTACCTGTGCTGGCCACTCTGCCAGCGTGGCTTCTATGCCTTCCTGCCGCATGTGCTTCCTGCACGTTTCTCCCTTGATATCTCTCTTCCTGCTCTATTTTAGTCCTTGCAGAATGAACTTAATTTCTCTTGGTTCCTTTGAATTTCCTCCCAGAGAGCTCAGGTTTCTTCCCCCTCCGCTTCTTCTTCAACAACCCCTCCCCTCGGTGACACTAGAAGAGAGACCCACAGGCATGAGCCAAGTCTCTCAAACATACACTCACAAGCACACACCCCTCACTATCTGAAGTCAGTCACAATAAACTTATTCTCTAATTTGCATTTCCTTCTCTTCTTCCTTTCCTCAGAATTATCTTCTCTTTTTGTAGTCCTTAAGCCAAAATAAGTTCACCTTAAAACAAATTGCTAGAACTTTTACACAGAGACACACAATTTGAATCTTCTTATTTTTACATGCAAAAATAATCTAGGGGCACAAAAATCCAAGCTGGTACTTAACTTTCATTCTCCAGATGTCCTCAGCCAGGTCCCCATCCAGCTTCCAGTCTGTCTGTGAAGGTTAGAGTGTTTCCTTCAGTTTGGTGCTTGGGATTGTTGGTTGTTGGTTTTTAATCCCTCATCCAACTTGTTGGTAGGTTGAAAGTCTCCGTAAAGTTATTTGGGTTGTCAGTTTGCTGTTCTAATAACCTTATGAGCCTGGGAGCTCTTGACTTCACCTTCTGGGAGTCTTGTGGGTTCCTGGGAAGATTGGGAAAAGAGCAAAATGAAGAGCATACACTTCAGGGGACCTGCTCTTTCCCATCTCTCCTGCTCCCCTTGGCTCCCTTTCTCTGTGCCTGTAAATATCTTCTTGGTTTTTTTTTTTTTTTTTTCATTTAAAGACAATGATGATGTCAAAGCTAGTAAGTTCAATGCATCACTCCACCTACTCCCTGTCCCCTCCTTCCTCCTGAAAACCTCCCCACCTCACCAAGGCACAGGGGACAGACGCTACTCTTGGTTTCCCCAGTAAACATCTCGGACTTTCTCTTTCAGCAGCCGCAGCCTACACAATCAATAGCAAAGAATCAATACTGTTTTGGAGTACTCTTCTCTGTGTGTATTCTCCCTCTGCCTCTCTCTCTCTCTCTCTCTCACACACACACACAAACACACACACACACACACACACACACTTGCTGTGAACACACCTACCTACTGCCTAATGAGCCCACACTAACCTTTTAGGGGTCCCTTGTATCTTTCTTTTGTTTTGTCACAAACTTGTATTTTTTCTTACTTTGATCAAGAATTTGGGATTTAAAAGAGCAATGCCCTAAATTCACTTTAAATCAGACATGGGAGAAAGGAGAAATCAATTATCCTGCTGTGAGAAGTATTACATGGACATGCCATGAATTTGTACTACACAGATCTTCTTTTTCTCTCAGAAGTTTCTCAATCTGAAGTTACCAAAAGTCACCATATGCTGAATGAGCAAATAAACAAATGACATGTTCAAAATAAGTAATTTACAAAAATGAACAGCTAGACCCAAGCAACCATGTTTCCAATTGATTTGAATGGATGGAAAGGATGGGGAAGAAAATGTCATGATTTTAACCTCTGCAATGTTTGTCTAGATGCCTAGAAAAAGGCTTTCTCAAAGGGTCCCCACCTTCTAAGTGCATGTGCACGTACACAAATACACACATGTATACATGGACACACACGGCGTGGTTCTGAATTCTTAGCACAAGTGAGGATGTCTGACCACAGGTGGTACAAAACAGTGGAGAAACACATTGGGTCCTTCATCCAAGTAACAAGGAAAATCACTTACACTTTTCAAGTCACTGCTTGTGTTGCCCACATCTAAAACACGCAACCCACATACTCTGGAGTAAGATCACACTGCCTCTTCTGCCTTGAATCTCCTCATCATCTTCTAAACTCATCTACCCCAGCTAAGAACTGACTTGTTCGCATTATAAATGCTGTATCTTAAACATCTTATCCCCAGCATGTCCTGTTTCCTTATGTAGAA
Source organism: Cheracebus regulus (assembly GCA_963574635.1). Lineage (NCBI taxonomy): Eukaryota > Metazoa > Chordata > Mammalia > Primates > Pitheciidae > Cheracebus > Cheracebus regulus. The sequence continues at coordinate 17,702 of CAUYQU010079889.1, forward strand.
TCCACTGGAGCCTCGATGCAAGTCCCCCAAGAAGATATCAATTCAGGCACGTGGACATTGCTAAGCAGACATCCCTCAATTCTAGACTGCCCCTTTTTCCTTCCCTTCACTTTTGACTCAGTTCTCTCTCTCTCTCTCTCCTCTTTCTGAAGGAGCTCAAGAATAAAGATTAGGGGTTTAGGGAGGGGGATATAGAGAAAGCTAGGAAAGCAGAGGAGGTACACATACACACACACACACACACACACACACACACAGCAGAAAAGAAAGGAGGGAAGGAAGAGAGGAGGTTTGATTCAAGTAAAGGGAAGATACTACTCAGGTAAGAAAAGAAGTAAACTTCCCCCTCTCACATGCCACCCCATAACCCTCAGAAAAAGGTTTCCTACCATTCATTTCAGGAAGGAGGGATAACACAGCCAGGAAGAAGAATTCCGCCTGCTTTTCTCCCCCTTTTAATGTGTAAGGGATCTTGCATCCCCTCTAGGTCTCTCCTGGCTCTCAGCTTCTAGTAATCCATTCATAAGGTTTCAAGAAGCTACACAAAAGTCAAGCTTCCAGTTTAGTTTCTCTCTCCCTTCATTCCTTTGCTCACCACTCTCCTTCAGCTCTTGGCAGTCCCAAGTTAAAAAAAAAAATGTTGAACCATTTCTGTGTTTTCCTCCTGTTGTAACTTTTGCTGTGACATCATAACCCTGCCCACCAACACCCCACCTCCCTCTCCTTTCCATCCCACCCCTCATCAGCCCCATACCCGCAACACACACACCCCCACGGAGAAGAAGGGCTCCTGTCAGTTCCAATGTGTGAAAAACACAAAGCTACTAGAAGGTGCCCCCTCCCTCCCTTGGCCCCCCTCCTCTCTTCCCCCTCCCTGCCTTACCCACCGTTCAGCCTCGGCTCTCTCAAGGCTTTTAACAATGATCCCATCTGTTTGACATGTGCGGAAAGGTGGGCTGGATTCAAATAATCTGTCAAGTGAATCAGATCAAAAACACAGCAACCCCCTCCTCAATTCCATCACACATACACACCCCCGAGCAAAAGTGTGAGAGAAGTCAGACTTGCACAGCACCCACCCTGGATGCCAGGGAGAAAGACACCAAACATGCCAAGGGAAACCCAAATTTACATAGACATAAATTCTGTTGCTATTTGTTTATGACAAACACCCACACCCCAAGTCCCCTACCCCTCTTCCCCAAACCCTGCCACTCCGCAAGTGCACAGACTTGAAAGCTGGTCGAATCTGTTTTGAAATCTCCAAGGAGAGGGTTTTTCCCCCTTTTTTTCACTCCAAAGCACTATCTGTGGCGATCAGACTGAGCAGGGTTGCCAGCAAATGCAGGAGGCCCCTTCTAGGGTACAGGCTTTCAAACCAGCGAAGCTAGAGGGAATGGATTTAAGGACACACAGCAGGAGCTGGCTGGATTCATTTTATTTTGGGGGTAGTTGGGGGAGGAATATCATTTCTGAAATGCCCAAGGAATGAAGGGAGAGGATATGGATTTCTTAAACAGTTTTTGCAAGAGGAGCGGTGTCTTGTTTTGCAGGTAAATCTATAAGGCAAGAAATTGAAGCTTACAGATAAACAAGGACCAGGACGGAGAGGGAAAGGGAGGGAAAGGGAAAAGAGGAAGGCGAGGAGAGGGAGGAGAGGGGATGAGGAGATGGGAAAGGGGAGAGAGAAAAGAAGGGGAGAAGGACAGACGGGTGGGGAGGAGAAAAGAGGAGAAAGGAGACGTGGGGAAAGAGGGAAAGGGGAAGGGAGTGAGGCGAGGAGGAGGGGAGAGATGGAGGAGAAAGGGGTGAAATGGAAGGGGGCGGGAAGGGGGACTAGGAAAAACAGAAGATTCTGGGAGGAGAAAGAACTGAAAAAGAGAAGTAGAGAAGAGAAGAGGGAAGAATGAAACAGAGAGGAAGGAAAAATAGAAAGAGATGGTGAGGCACAAAAATATGGAGACCAGGAAGGCAGTTAGATCCATGATGATTAAACATAAAGAAATCTCAGAGGCAGGTGAAGGAAGGAGACACCACAGTAAGGGGTCGAGGTTAGGTTTTATGCACAGAAGGCGAAGGACACACAGTAGGGGGACTGTCTGTTAGTGATGGGACACGTTTTTACAAAATCCGATTGCAAGGCTTCACCATTGTCTCTTTAAGGAAGCTCCTCTTCCCTCCGCTTTCCCTCCCTGCATCTCTGCCTCCAACATCCACCTCCACCTTCCTTCTTTCACCTTTTATTTCCAGCACATCTTCCCCTGGAGAATTCATGAGTAAAATTCAGATACCCACTCCCCCAAATAAACCCATTCTTCATGATCCCTTCCTTTATTACTATCCACAGAGGTTCCTGGCTCCTCTTATCTAAAGATTGGGCTGTTTGTGATCATCTGCGCTTCATTGCAACCCAAATTATATGATGTTTCCTTTAAGCCCATGATGTCAGGAGTGTTTTGCCTGTATTTACTCCCACAGTGGGGCTGGTCAGTTTTCATTAGCTTTGTCATCATTATTATTAAGAGTCTTTGCACAAAGAGAGGAGCCAGTCCACGCTGGCATCCACCTGCAGCATACAGCATTAGCAGAGACAGAGAGAGAAACCCCTTAATATGGTCACTGATCCTCTCTGGCTTTTTGGTTCCAAAATTTGATCCCTTGAAGGAAAAGCTCAGCTGGGAGCCAGCCAGGGAGCGTAGTAATAAAAGCCTCCTAGAACACAACCAAATGCAGAATCTATATATAGAAGCCAGATCTGTTTTAGCTACTTGCAGTCTAAAATGACACCCGGAAACAAACATTTCAGCAATATGTTTATTGGAATCTTATTCAGCTAGTGCTGGAAACAAAAAGGAGCTTCTCTGAAGGATTTCTCTCCGAGGCTCAGGGTTGCTGCTTTCTTCTCCCCGTGCTCTGGTGCTCAGAGATGGGAGTCGGGCTCTATCATTTGGGGGTGACTTGAGATTCCTTCAGGGTAATCTACTACAGCCCCCTTTTTTTAAGGGTAAGTGAAGCACAGAGTCACACAATGAATGGTAGGGCCAGACATAGCATCAGGTCTCCTAAATCCCAGCCCAGCTTTTTTGCCTTCTCTGGCTGTGCACTGTCTTCACCTGTCTGGCTGGTTTGCCAGCCATTTGTCAACTGGATGGGAAGACAGTATCAAAGACTCGCCTCCCTGGTTGCACATCCTGGCAAAAAAATGCCCAGGGAATATATGCCAGTCATGTGTGTTCTATAACTCAGAATCACATAACACTCAGAAAGGAAATGCAAATCTGGATTTCACTCTCCTCCATTTGCATTTTGAGCCAAGACAAGCCCTATCTTTTTGTGGAACTGTTTTGTGCTCCGTATGTCAGATAATCATATTTTTTCCAGAACACAATTACCATTATAAATTATTAGCAATGTTAATGGTCATGTTTTAAAAGCTACTTTCCAACCAAATAGATGAAAGAATTTCATAGACAGGTTAAGTTTTCCAACAGCTCAGGGGAGCAGTATGGTGAAAACAATATGCCAGAGATCTATATTCCCTGGTGACAGTCCCTATTGGGTAAGTGTTTTCTGTAAGATTTTGAGCCTTGGAACTAGTTCGTGGAGCCCTTTGGCTGGGGAAGAGTTTAATAGTGATGCTGGATTCTGCCCTGCTCATCAGACAAACAAAGGCTCTTCAGGGTTTATGTTTCAATTAGGATTGCCTTTGTACCTGGAATCTCTTCAAAAGGCAATTTCATAACAAAAATAATGAGTAGACTTGTACACTTGCATTTCTTCTTACTTCATCCACATTGTGTGCATTCTTTTTTTCTAACCACAACAATGTGAATGCAAAGCAAGTGTTATGCCCATCTTACAGATGAGGACACCGAGGCTGAAAGAGGTTAAACAACTCATCCACAGACCTGCATTCTGCTAAGTGAAAGAAGCCAGACTTAAAAGGTTGCAAACGGTATGATTCCATTTCTATGACATTCTGAAAAAGGCAAAGCCTTGAGGACAGAGAATGGACCAGTGGTTACTAAGAGCTGAAGGTTGGGGAAATAGCTGAATAGAAAAAGCACAAAGACATTTGGGGCTTACATGGCTACTGTCTATCTTGGTTGTGGTGATGATACATGACTGTATGCATTTGTCAAAACTCGAAAGAACTGTGTACTAAAAAGGGTTGCTATATGTAGATTATGTCTCAGGAAATGTGGTGGGGATGGGCAGATAGAGCCAGGGGTAGGTCTAGGGTCTTTTAATTTTGAATACAGTATTCTTCTATCTACATCCTGCAGGTGCCCAAAGACCAAAAGAGAGTATGACATTGCTTGGTGGTGGTTGGGTGCTGCTCTATGCCAGAACTCTCCACTGGCCATCTCACCTAGACTCTGAGGGGACCCTTTAGAGCCAGACTGGATGGAGCACCAAGCTGGCTTAAAGTTCCAGCTCCATCAACCCATATGGCCTCAATAAATCCAATACCTTATCACCAAATAAACAATAGTAACGGTTATGCCCCTGTTCTGCCATTCAGCAGCTGCCTGACCATGGGCAAGTTAATGAACTTCTCTGAGCTACCTGTAAAATGAGGAGATTGGAACAGAAGACTTCTAAGTTACCTTCCAGGTCACACTTGAGATTCTCTTACTTTTCAACCCAACACTTTTCTATGATTCTATCTTCTCATTTATAAAAGACAGCCAGTGCTCACTTCCTATAAATATACCAGAGACTCAACTGTACGTTAGCAGTGGGCACCTATGGCATTTATTTTGGTCCTTAAAGAAAGCCATATATTCAAATAATATGACTACTAAAACACTGATATGCAAAAACAGGGGTCATATCTGAAGAGTTTTAGAGCTCTGCTATTATAGGGAGAAAGACTTCCTATACATCCGTAGCATTACCATGTATTTTACAAGTCAAATATAGAACACATGGTATTAGTATGAAAACACTTACATGAGAGCAGCTTTTTAAATTTGGTACTGTGCTAGGATTTTAAAATGTGATTTCCCTGAGACAGTAATAGTATTAGCAGTAATAAAAATTAACATTTATTACTTACAATATGGAAGGCGCTGTTCTGGCCATTTCATACATACTAATTGATTCAATCCTCACAACAGTCCTGTAAGGTGGGTGCCTCTATCATCCCCATTTTCAAATGAAGAGTAAGAATAGTAGGTAGCATTTGTTGAGCACATACCACATGCCCACTGTAGCATCAATGTAAATCTATTAATTATCTAATTTAATTCAACAACAAACCTGTGATACAGCTTCACTATGATCCCCATTTTTAGATGGAAACACCAAAGCACAGAGTCAAGCAACTGAATTCATTCGCCTGGAAAGGAACTGCCCGTTTCCAGAGCTCTCGCTTGTAGTCAACATATGCACTGCCTTTTCATGAAGGGTGTAAATACACGCCATGATTTGACTCCCTACATGACAAAACCAGACTTTTCCTGGTGTGGACAACTCAGTGATTCCTCTTGAGTAATGGAAAGATCTTTCCTGGGACTTTTCCTAAAGTCTCTCTTGAGTGAGGGTCCAATGCTTCCAAGAAATGTAGCCCAGCTAACAGCAGCAGTTAGGGCAAGTCCCACTTCTGCCAGTGCTAGGGTGTCTTCCACAGATTCCCCAAGAGCTCTTGTTCCCACTACCCTTGCTCCCAAGATCCAACATGCCCCTATGAAATTTTAAGAGACAAATAACCAACCAAATATAAATGGAAAACCAGTCATTTTCCCAACTTATTAACTCCATTTGGGAGGAATTATACAAGATAAATAAATGTTGTCTATTTAACTGATACTGACTTTTTATATTAATAACAACTATGAGCTGATAGTCTATTTTATTCTAATCTAATTTAAAATACTAATAAGATATGACCATCTCTAAGGTACCCTGTTCTTTCCTCTACATGTCAGTGTTAATCAGCTTTCACTTGGTTATATTGTGCTAACCTACGCTAAAATCTCCAAGACAAGAGAAAAGGTTGATTTGTCATGCATGTTATATGTAGCTGTGGGTTGGTACCCCACATTTTTTTAAAATTCTGGAATGGAGGATAAAGGAATAGCTCCTATGGGACATACCATTGTTGTGGTAGAGTGGTGGTTCTTAACTAGAAATAATGTCACCTTCCAGGGGATATTTATCAGTGTCTCCAGACATTTTTGGTAGTCACAACTGAGAGAGGGATATTGCTCTCATCTAGTGGGTACAGGCTAGGGATGCTACTTAACATCCTCCAATGCATAGGATAGACCCCATCTCCACCAGCAACAAAGAATTTTCTGGTCCAAAATGTTAATGGTGAGGTTGAGAGACCCTGTGTAGAGGTAAAATGAGCAATGGCAAACCATGCAATTGTTCTTAAAGGTTTTGCATGGGTTTAGTACAGGTCATTACTGCCAGTTTTCTATTGGCCAAAGTAAGTCATGACCAATCAAGGCCGATGTCACTGAGGCAGGGCAGGAAACTCCTCACATAAGGAGAGTCTGCAAGAAGTCACATAGTAATAGACATGGTTATATAATCTTCCTACAGGGACAGGAGCAAATTATTGGGAACAGTAGTGTAATCAACCACAACTTACTTAACTGAATTGAGGCAATGAATGAAATGATGCCCTAGGGTTTCGAGCTATCCCAGAATTGTTGGTAAGCAGGTGGCAGTGGGGTAAAATGTACTGAAGGCTTAGGAGACAAACCCATAAAAAGCTGTGTCTTTTCAGATGTGCAGTGTAAACAGGCTGACATAAAGTTTCTACATCTGCAAAAGAGAGGTGCTAACACTTATCACACAGGTTATCCTAAGGATTCATGAAATATTACATGGGAACTGCATTGTACAGTGGGTGGCACAGATATATGTTTGAGGATTGTGGTTATTAGTTAACTTCTACTGGAAAACTTCTACATGTAAGCCAAAGGTTCAGAATACTTTGGCCCACTGTTTTAATTTTTATCTCATCATTTTGACCCAGTAGATCATTTCAATGCCACCATTTTTGGTCCTTGGAAATAATTTTATCTCACATTACAAAATAAACACTAAAATTTGAAATTTATTGAATCAGAGATAAAAAGCAATCACAAAATTAGCATTTTCCCAAAACTAATTATATTTCAAGAGGAAAATTTATTAAGTCATGTTACTTCTTTGATAAATTCCTATCGGTATGGTTAAGTATTTTTCATTATTTTCTATTTGTATGTTTGTCTTACTAAAATCAATTTTCGTCCAAATCAATTCTTAGCTTTTAGTCACGTGAGACTTATCAATTATAGCTTCAACTATTGTGTGTTCTCTTTTGCAATAATTCTTGCTACTGAGTCCAATGTTCCTAGCACAAATTTTTCATATGTAAATTTGACCATGTGCAATTTTATTCCTTATGAGATTAATGTTATTGACTATTTCTATTGTTAATATTCATTAGGAGTTGGGTAAAGTTTTTGACTAAATTGTTTTTTGGCTAACAGAAAAATGTGAGCAATTTTTCTCAAATATTCTAGAATTACTCTCTTATCCAGGACTGATTGCCCTATCATATTCCCCACCTAAATTATTTTCAATTACTCAACTATGCACTCCAGAGAAGAGAAAAGAAAAGAACACCACCAAAATGTCTCAGGTAGAGTGGGTGCAGTAAGGTGAGATGAGGATCTAAATTATAGCATCAAAATGGGTAGCAAAAATCACTGTGCTTCAGTAAGGAGCATTACAGGTTTTAGAGCAGTTTCTCCAACTGTCCAGGAAGCAGCCCTAGACAAAGGTGAGCAAACATCATGTTTTTCATAAAATAAATAAACAAATAAAATTTGCATGTTACTCTAGAATACAACCTGTCGATATTTATTTCAACATTAATTAAACTTGAGTTAAATTGATGTTCCAGGAACAAATGCCATATTCAGCCTGTGTTTCTGGCTTCCTCTTACACACTGACACCTTCCGCAGTTTGGTAAGTGTGCCTCAAAAGAATCCAAAGAAATTACATTTCCATGAGGGAGACCTGTACGTTGTGCATTAAGAACCAGAAATCGGGCTAAGCACCAACTGAGACTCAATAATATGATGCCAGAAGGCAAGCAGGAAGAAAACAATTAGGACTGAAAATGAATGAGAGAAACTCTATTTCACTACCCACCTTCTCATCCCAGCTAAAAGAAGGCTATGACATTGTTTAATAAGAAGTGTGCATGGTCATTCCTCATTTTCCATAAGGGATTGGTTCCAGGAACTCCCTGAGGAGACCAGAATTTTTAGGATGCTCAAGTCCCTTATATAAAGTGTTGTAATATTGGCATATGACCTACGCACATCCTCCTGGATACTTTAAATCATCTCCAGATTACTTACAACACCTAAATCAATCTAAGTGATATGTAAGTAGTTATTACACTATATTGATTATGGTATAACAAGAAAACAATCCTGCAGTTTTTTTTTTTTTTTTTTGGTCTGAGGTTGGTTGAACCCATGGGTGCAGGACCCAGTCATACAGAGAGAAGGCCGACTATTTTCAATCTTTGTCTCAGGTCCTGGCAAAGAGCACCTAAAACCCTGAGGATTTCCTAAGTGACAGGAGAGACAAAGGTAAAAGGAGTGTTTCTTTTTATTCATAGCAAGCTCCCTCAATCATGCCTGAGCTTATATTAAGGAGGTGACTTTTGGAAAGCCCTGACACTGGGGACTGATTATAAGGAAAACCAGCCACATCATTAGAGGGTTGGAATTTTCAGCCTTACCTCTTCAATTTCCAAGGAGGGGAGAAGAGGTGGAGATTAAGTTTAATACCAATGACTAATGATTTAATCAATCACGACCACGTAAAAACCCAAAAGGAAGAGGTTCAATTAAATTCCAGGCTGTTGAACTCATGGACACAATGGGCAGGTAACTGGCTGGAGAGGACATGGGAGCTCCTTGCCCCTTCCCCATACCTTACCATATGCATTTCTTTTATCTGGTTATTCCTGAAATGGATACTTTTTCAATAAGCCAGGAATCTAGTAATAAACTGCTTTCCTAAATTCTGTGATCTTTTCTAAGTAAATGATTGAACTTGAGGAGGCAGGTTTGTGGGAACTTCAGACTTGTAGCCAAGCTGAAGAGAAGTTGTGGGTAACCCCCCATTTGCAATTGATGTGTGAAAGCTCTGGGAGAGCAATCTTGTGGGACTGAGCCCTTAACCTGTGGGATCTGCACTTAAGCCCAGGTAGACAGTGTGGGAATGGAAGTGAATTACTGTAGGACATCCAGTTGTTGTCCACAGAGAACTGGAAACTTGCCTGCTGTGAAAGAAAGCCCCACTCAATCAGTGGCCAGAAGTACTGAATATGAATATAAAGAAAAGTAATTGGATTTTCCTACTCAAAAGTAGTTGAGGAATGACATTGAGTACCACCCAGTATTTTGAACCCAAGCTAACATCTGGAATTCTCAATCAGAGCTGACTCTAAGATAGCCATCAGTGTTTCAGAACCAAGTGTTAATATAACAATTAGCATGTATGGAACAACTCCTACATCCCTGTACTATGCACTAGCCATGCATCATGTCATCAGAGTTAGATACTATTAATATTGTCATTTTTATGTGTGCAGGGGTTGACACTTGGACTAGTTAGGACACTTGTCCAGGACTATTATAGACTGCAAGCAACTGGACTGAGGTAAATCAGCAGAACTTAAGTACATGGTGCTTCTATAAGCCTGATATCAAGACTGAGGTCTTCCCTAGGCTCCAGCTATTCCCATGAAAGTCCAGCATCTAGAGATGAGAAAACTGGAGACACGTTAGGGAAATGCCCTCCGATCTCCCACTAAATCCCAAACCTAAGTGGCTTAAATGATAGAGTCTATTTCTTGCTCACTAACAGCCAGTACAAGAGTTTCTGCTGATGAGTGGTGATTCAGTGGCTCAGACCCCTACCATCTGGGCTCTACTCTTCCTTATAGCCTTGAAGTCCACTGCCTTCAGCTGGTAAGTAGGGAAAAAGAGATGGCCCACTTCTTAACTATTACAGCTTGGAAGTGGCACAGCACAGATAACACATCATTGGAAAGAAATAGTTAATGTCTTCACCTTAAAACTAATGGGCTGAAAATATAATCACTTGCTGGTAACAGTGTCCTTACAACTCTACACCATGAAAAGGGCACAGAATCCCTGACAGACAATCAGCTATTTGTGCCACTGAGAACATGCTGAGCTCTTCCACCATCTCCAGGCATGGCATTGGAGATGGAGGAGAGGAAGGAGGCGATGTCCTGACCTAGTCAATGAGGTTCTGAAAGTCTTGGGATAATTCCTCAAAGAAGTCAAAATTGAAAAAGAAGCTGAGTTAAAGCTCCACAGAAAGACATCAACCACAAAGTCAGAAGGGAAGTCTGAGGCTCCAGAAAGTGGCCAAACAGAAGTGGCCAGGTGCAGAGATAAAGTTGGAATGTGGGGCTCAATATCGAGAAAGCAGAGGAAAGAGAACAAGGGGATTGAGGGAAAGCTCCAGGTGTGGGGTCTGGAAGGATTTTCTTAAACAGAGCCTACTGCTTGTGTACAAAGCAATAGAGGGGAGAGTGGGCTGGTTCCAGGGTGGGAACAGCATGGACAGGACAGCAGCACTTTCCTTTGACACACAGATGGAAGTCTAGGCGGCCACACATGGACTCCCCAAAGCCTGGCTGCCTCTTTTCCGTAACTGCACTTCTGGAGAGTGCCACCTCCAAGACGGCGAGGACCCTGAAGAAGCCAACACTGATGTTTAGAATACATTTTCCCTCTATCTGAAATAGAGTAACAGAGATGTTGTAGGTGGTTGTGGAATTCCTCCCACACTTTGATGCTGCAAGGAAAGGAGCCACAGTCAAGGAATTTGTAGCAATGACAAAGTTAAAACTGTCTTTTTGAAGGAATTAAAAGGACTCATACTGGAGAACTTTTGTAGAGCCTACAGGATTTTAAATACATTGAAAAGGAGTTCCTGTAGCTGATCTGCTTTTAAATAATTTTTTAACTGATGAAACACAGTTCATGTATAAATATAATTTCAAAATAGATATCTTTTTCCCTAGATGTCTTTGGGAAAAGGAGCAGACCTACTGAACAGGACATTTACCCTTCCTAAATCCCCTTCCAGTTCAATCTTTCCACAGATCACAGCCATAGCTGGAGCAGCAAATCAAACCAAGGCAGTCTGAGCCTGTAGCTGGTCAGATGTCCTCCTACCCATTCCACAAAGATCCTGTCCAGTAGGGGCCAGGGGAAAGTTCAAGCTTGTCTTTCACAGACTAAACTGGCCAATGGGGTATCATTGAGAGGGCAGGCTTTGTAGACTGGCAAACATTGTTCTAGTCTGGACTCTGCCCCCATTGCCTGTGTGGCATCAGACAACACAGGCAATGGGAGGATCGAGGCATGTCTATGCCATACATGAGAGCCTGTAACAAAGAACATTTCTCAGCAATGGATCCAGCATAGAGGAAGCACTTAATAAACATTAGCATTACTAAAGAAGTAGGCTGCTTCAAATCTTCAAACCCTACATTTTTTTTTTATGTTAAACTTTCTGGCACTAACAAGGGTCCATTTTGATATCACTTCTCACTGTGCTCAAATAATTAATCCTTTCCTATGTCCCAGTTGCTCCTATATTTTTCTAAAACTGTCACTCAGTCTTGTCAGTCTCAGAAATCCCATTTTTGTAGCAAACATTTGGTACTGAAAATCCAAACGTAGTATGACCTACCTTACATATGCTCAAAAAAAGTGAATGCTCTCTATATAAGAGGAAACAATTTACAATGAAATAATACAAATTTTCATGTGTAAATACTTCTGACACAACTACATTAAAAGACAAACAAAGTAATCACATGCTTGAACCTACCTCCTGTGAACATGTTCAGACTTCAGGAAAATAAGAAAACATTCAACAAACGTGATAGGTATTTTTCTTTATGTCGGCATTTTTAAGTAAGTGCCAATGAAGTGTATCAGCACGTATTTGTAGAGTCAGCATGACTACAACAGCTCCAAGGCTGATTCTGGTGTGTGGTCTGAGTGACTCAGATACTGTGGGAAGCACTGCATCAATGGTGTGACTTCCCAAAATGGAGAACAACTCTTAGTGAAATTGGTGAACAAATCAAAAGGCAAGATTCCTTCAATATCATAGTAGCTGCCTTCTTGGGAATGCATATTTAAAGAGTATAAAAAATGAAAGTGTTTACATCAAAAATAGAATTAGCTCCTAGATGTGCATCATTATAAATGGATTTTTTTTTATCTACAAGGATGTTTGGAAAGACATTCAAGAGCCAAGCCGGAAGCAGGAAAATTCATTCAGTGGCACTACAGGTGCACCTAGAGGGATATTTATGATCCCTGGTGCTTGCCTAAGAATGCCAGGGGTAATTTCCAATTATTTTGACCCTACCAAAGATGCCAGTGGTAATTTCCAAGGACTGTGACACCAAAACTACCCTTACTACTTTCCAAAATGTCCCTGTGGGGTAGTACTTCCCCCACTGAGAATCACACGTCTAAACTAAGGCCAAAATATAGTGCAGATTATTCTGGCTGAAGCCTGATAATAAACATATTTGCTGTTGAGGCACTGTCAAAATCTGTAAGTGGAGAAATCATGTGGAGGCCTATAACTGCATTTCTGTATGGTTTGTGGAGATAAAGCTGAAGCACATGCTCCTCAATAGTGGTTGGAACTGTGTGTCCCCTACATATACACAGATGTGTAGAACACATTCTATCAAATGATCGCCTTTCTAAATATCATCCAGGAAACTTATCCTTGCTCAAGTAGCCATTTACTCAGTTCCACTGAGCTCCCACTACTGAAAAAATAAACATGTAGAGAACATTGTTCAGGATTAGAGATCTTGAAACTCAAATCACTGATGCTGGTTCTCAGCCCCCACCTAGTGCCACAAAATGTGCCTCAAATTATCACTACAAAGTGTGAATTACAGAGGTCAGGATCAACACAGTGTTTGAGAAGTTCTTGAGGTAGGCCAGTAAGGACTCAGAAGCCATGGTGGGAGGCTCTAGTTGTCACTGGTGGGAGATAACTTCCATAAAGCGCTGCCATGTACTCTGCTGGGGGGTGCTGGAGCTCTCACTTTATTTGGTTGAATTGAGAAGGATAGGTTACATGGTCACGTGGCTCAGAGTTTAGTGTATGTGCTGAGACAACTGAGACAACTCAACACTTTGGTCTCATCTTGCCCTTTGAACTAGATCTTCAGTGAAAAGAAAGTTAAGTCATTATGGCCTTATCTAATCTTCCAGGAAGCGTAAGTTGAACCCTTCCAGATACCAGCCACCACAGCAGATTCTGGGGACATGCCAATAATGACATACAAGCACTGCTCTGGATTGCCTCACAGATGTGTTAGGGAGAAAGACAGAGTAAATAAATTATAAGACATTGCTATCAATACTATCTCAGAATTTTGAATGAAGCACTACTAGGCACTAAGGATAAAGCAACCAACTCTGCATGCAGTGATCAAGAGCATTTCAAAGACAGAGTGATTTTTGAACAAGGTCTTAAACAAAGACTAGGAGTTTTCAAGTGAAGGGCATTTCTAGAGAGGGAATAGCTTACGTAGGTAGCCCTAGTAGCACTTTATTCAAGCCTCTAAAACAGCATTTATTGCAATGTCTTGCAGTTTACCTACAGTTATGTCTTTCTATCCAATGACCCTGCACAGCAATTGAGGATGGTGCTTGTGTCTTATTATTTGCATATTCCCAGAGATCTGAGAAAAACATGGCTCAGTATGAAATCATGAGAAATTTTGACCATTGAGGAGAAGAAATTCCTTGAGAGAAGCAAAGGGCACCTCCCTTTCCTCTTCTTGTTAATAAAGAGCCTGGAGTCCTTCCCAGCAGACTAAGATCAGAAAGGGCATACACAGGTTGGAACAGTAACCACAGCTTTCCAAGAAACAATGAAAACAAGGGTGGGGAGGGATAACGTGGGGAGAAATGCTGGATATAGTATGCACCTATGCAACAACCTTGCATGATCTGCATATGTACCTCAGAACCTAAAGGAAAATTAAAAAAAAAAATACTATTTGAATAGCAAATGGCTATCTGATCCTCACTTCTCCTTTCAGCACCAGGCTCAGCCAAGGCTAGACCTGAAAGCAATGCATGGCCACAGCAAAATGTTCTGTGACTTTTCATCCAGCCTGAGTTCTCCTGAGAATGGAGTGGGACCAAGGTGGAGTCCCTGTGGGATAAAGGGCAGAAGATGAGGTGTCCAAAGGCATCTCTGTTGGCCCAGCAGGAAGAGTGCTTTATTGGGGTAGCAGCATCCACTTCCTAGTGCACAAATCTCTTACTCATATGCCCAAAGCATACCATAGCATGTAAGGAAAAAAAATCACATGACACTCAGCTGGAGTCATAACCAACACCATGAACATTCCCTTCTCTTTCTAGTGTCTTCCCTTCGCCCCAGACTGTGAGCCACTTAATGGGGTAGACCTTTCCTTATTTAGTTATATGTCCATGGGGCCTAGAACAGAGCCTGGACAACAAACTAGGAGCCACAGTAAATATCTGTAGAATTGAACAGGAATAGAGGCCATGTATAAGGGATCTACTCTGCTGAGGATGGCATCTGTAGCTCCTGCTAGATCAGGCCACTATGATGTGAGCCTGTGTTTCACTTCATGTGCCTTCAACCTGCCCCTGGCATCCTCCTCTCTAGCTGGACCCCATACAATTTATTCAGCCCCAGCTCATACCCTAAGTCTCATACAAATCCTGGCAACAAGATGAGGAAACTGGAGCAATTCCTGAGTCCTTTAAGCTCTGCTGTCAGAATGATTCTTGTCTGCTTGGCTGAACCAGCACTTGGACACTTGAACTGGATGAAAGGGTTTGGTGAAGGGCTTATCCAGAAGGGAAATAAACAGTTTTACTTAGCACCTATTAAACTTGAATCTTCATTTCACTCATGAGCATGTGAGCCTTAGAATCAGCCAGGGCAGAAACTGGACCCTTTCCTGACACCTTACACTAAACTAACTCCAGATGAATTAAGGACTTAAACATAAGACCTAACACTATGAAAACCCTAGAAGAAAACCTAGGCAAAACCATTCAGGACATAGGCATAGGCAAGGACTTCATGACTAAAACACCAAAGACATTGGCAACAAAAGCCAAAATAGACAAATGGGATCTAATTAAACTCCAGAGCTTCTGCACAGCAAAAGAAACAATCATTAGAGTGAACTGGCAACCAACAGAATGGGGAAAAAATTTTGCAATCTACCCATCTGACAAAGGGCTAATATCCAAAATCTACAAAGAACTAAAACAGATGTACAAGAAAAAAACAAACCCATTCTAAAGTGGGTGAAGGATGTGAACATCGCTTTTCAAAAGAAGACATATATGAGGCCAAGAAACATATAAAAAAATGCTCATCATCACTGGTCATTAGAGAAATGCAAATCAAAATCACATTGAGATACCATCTCATGCCAGTTAGAATGGCGATCATTAAAAAATCAGGAGACAACAGATGCTGGAGAGGATGTGGAGAAATAGGAACACCTTTACGCTGTTGGTGGGAGTGTAAATTAGTTCAACCATTGTGGAAGACAGTGTGGTGATTCCTCAAGGATCTAGAAATAGAAATTCCATTTGACCCAGCAATCCCATTACTGGGTATATATCCAAA
>CAUYQU010079890.1:0-163634 GCA_963574635.1 Cheracebus regulus
TGTTCATCATGGATATTGGCCTGAAGTTTTGTTTTCTTGCTGAGTCTCTGCCTGGTTTTGGTATCAGGATGATGTTGGTCTCATAAAATGATTTGGGAAGGATTCCCTCTTTTTGGATTGTTTGGAATCGTTTCAGAAGGAATGGTACCAGCTCCTCTTTGTACATCTGGTAGAATTCAGCTGTGAACCCATCTGGACCTGGGCTTTTTCTGGATGGTAGGCTTTTAATTGCTGCCTCAACTTCAGCCCTTGTTATGGGTCTATTCAGGGTTTCAACTTCTTGCTGGTTTAGGCTTGGGAAGATGCCAGTGTCCAGGAATTTATCCATTTCTTCCAGGTTTACTGGTTTATGTGCATAGAGTTGTTTTTTTAATAATCTCTGATGATGACTTGTATTTCTGTGGAATCGGTGGTGATATCCCCTTTATCGTTTTTTACTGCATCTATTTGGTTATTCTCTCTTTTCTTTTTTATTAATCTGGCTAATCGTCTGTTTTATTGATCTTTTTGTCAAATCAGCTCCTGGATTTGTTGATTTTTGGAAGGGTTTTTTGTGTCTCTATCTCCTTCAGTTCTGCTCTGATCTTAGTTATTTCTTGTCTTCAGCTAGCTTTTGAGTTTTCTTTATCTTGCTTCTCTAACTCCTTCAATTTTGATGATAGGGTGTCGATTTTAGACCTTTCCTTTCTCCTCACGTGGCCATTTATTGCTATGAATTTCCCTCTAGACACTGGTTTAAATGTGTCCCAGAGATTCTGGTATGTTGTGTCTTCATTCTCGTTGGTTGCAAAGAACATCTTTGTTTCTGCCCTCATTTCATTGTTTATCCAGTTGACATTCAGGTGCCAGTTGTTCATTTTCCATGAAGTTGTGTGGTTTTGAGTTTGTTTCTTAATCCTGAGTTCTAATTTGATTGCACTGTGGTCTGAGAGACTGTTATGATATCTGTTCTTTTGCATTTGCCAAGGAGTCATTTACTTCCAATTATGTGGTCTATTTTAGAGTAAGTGTGATGTGGCACTGAAAAGAATATATATTCAGTGGATTTGGGGTTCAGAGTTCTTTAAATGTCTGTTAGTTCCACTTGGTCCAGATCTGCATTCAAGTCCTGAATTTCCTTGTTGATTTTCTGTCTTGTTGATCTAATATTGACAGTGGAGTGTTAAAATCTCCCACTGTTATTGTGCGGGAGTCTAAGTCTCTTTGTAGTTGTTAAGGACTTGCTTTATGTATATGTGTGCTACTGTATTGGGTGCATATATATTTAGGATAGTTAGTTCTTCTTGTTGTATTGATACTTTACCATTAGGTAGTGCCCTTCTTTGTCTCTTGGTTTAAAGTCCATTTTATCAAAGACTAGGTTTGCCACCCCTGCTTTTTTTTTTTTTTTTTTTTTTTTTTGCTCTACATTTGCTTGATACATCTTCTTCCATCCCTTTGAGTCTGTGTGTGTCTTTGCACGTGAGATGGGTCTCCTGAATACAGCACACTCATGGTTTTTGGCTTTTTATCCAATTTGACATTCTGTGTCTTTTGATTGGGGCATTTTGCCTATTTACATTTAATGTTAATATTGTTATGTGTGAATGTGATCCTGCCATTTTATTACTGGTTGGTTGTTTTGCCCTTTGGTTGGCGTAATATCTTCATTGTGTTTTTGGTCTTTACCATTTCGTTCTTTTTTGCAGCGGCGGGTACTGCTTTTTCCTTTCTGTGTTTAGTGCTTCCCTCAGGAGCTCTTGTAGGGCAGGTCTGGTAGTGACAAAATCTCTCACTAAATTAATAAAGGATTTTATTTCTCCATCACTTAAGAAGCTTAGTTTGGCTGCATGTGAAATTCTGGGTTGAAAGTTCTTTTCTTTAAGGATGTTAAATATTGGCCCCCACTCTCTTCTGACTTATAGGGTTTCTGCTGAGAGATCTGCTGTGAGTCTGATGTGCTTCTCTTTGTGAGTGACCTGACCTTTCTCTCTGGCTGCCCTTAGTATTTTTTCTTCATTTCAACCCTGGTGAACCTGATGATTATGTACCTTGGGGTTGTTCTTCTAAAGGAGTATTGTTGTGGTGTTCTCTGTATTTCCTATATTTGAATGTTGGCCTGCCTTGCAAGCTGGGAGAAGTTCTCCTGGATAATATCTTGAAAAGCATTTTCCAGCTTGGATTCAGCCTCCCTGCCATCTTCCAGTACACTGATCAAGCATAGATTAGGTCTTTTCACATAATCTCATAATTCTTGATGACTTAGCTCATTTCTTTTCACTCTTTGTTCTCTTTTCTTGCCTTCTCATTTTCTTTCATTGAGTTGATCTTCAATCTCTGATATCCTTTATTCTGCTTGATCTTCAGCTATTGAAACTTGTGTATGCTTCACAAAGTTCTTGTGCTTTGTTTTTCAGCTCCATCAAGTCGTTTATGTTCTTCTCTAAGCTGGTTATTCCAGTTAGCATTTCATCCAACATTTTTTTCAAGGTTTTTAGTTACTTTGCATTGCATTACAACATATTCCTTTAACTCAGAGAAGTTTGTTACTATCCACCTTCTGAAGCCTGCTTCTGTCAGTGCGTCAAAGTTGTTCTTTGTCCAGCTTTGTTTCCTTGCTGGTGAGGAGTTGTGATCTCCTGGTGGGGAAGAGGCGTTCTGGTTTTTCATGGTTTCATTCTTGCACCGTTTTATCCCCACCCCCCCCCACCACCCCCCGTCTCACTGGATTTGTATAGTTTTGATCTCAGGTAGCTGCTTGGGAGGCGGCCTTTCCTTTGTCTATAGAGGCGCTGCTGGGCTGCCACAGGTTCAGTGGAGCTGCTGCATCTTTCATTTACTCAGGAAAGTTAGGCCGGCTTCTGCAATGGTGGCTGCCCCTCCCCCTGCTGAGCTGGATCATTTCTGGTTGCTCTCTAGGTGCATAACTCTGGCATGAGAGTTTTTTCAGTCTGCTGGGCTTTGTCAAGGGGAGAGGGGGGAATCTGTCCTGCCATATGGGCTGTTTCCTGTTTTCAGTTCCTCTTACCTCTGTGGGGTGGGTAGATCCATTCAGCGAGCTTTCTGGCTTTAGCATCAGCCAGTGCTTCCACTGAGATGTATGCTGACAGCCCCAGCGCCGGCAGAAGTTGCTGTTTTGCCCTGTTCAGGCAGCTTGCTGAGGCTTTTCAGCCCGGTGAAGATCTCCTGTCCCATAGGTTGTAGAGGGCTTGGGTGAAGCGCTGTATCTGAACCGAAGTCCCAGAGTGGGAGATCCCCCAGTCCTCCAGAAGTTTGCATGCACCTCCTGGGTGGGGCAGTGCCCTGCCTTGCCTCAACTTGCCCTATTTGGTTTTTACCCACTGTCCAAACAGACCCACAAAATCAACCCAATACCTCATTTGAAATTGTGGAGACCGCAGTTTCTCCCTCTCTCTCGCTGGGAGCTGCTTTCTGGAGCTGCCTCTCATTCGGCCTTCTTCAGATTGAATATATTTTGCATATGAGAAGCACAAGAATTCTGGGGGGCCAAGGATGGAATAGTATGGACTGAATCTATTCCCCAAAATTCATGTGTTGAAACTCTGATCCCTAAGTGATGGTATTTTGAGGTGGAGCCTGTGGTGGGCAATTGGGGTTAGATGAGGTCATGAGGGTGGGACCTTCCTGATGGGATTAATGTCCTTATAAAAAGAGAAAGAGACACAAGGTGCCACTCAGCCTCTGTATCTCTCTCCATGCTTGCACCAAGGGAAGGCCAGGTGAGGACAGGGCCAGGAAGAGCGCCCTCACCAGGAGCCTGACCATGCAGCCCCCTGCAGCCTTCCAGAACGATGAGAAATCGGTGTTTGTGGTTTATGTCATCACCTATGGTAATTTGTTATGGCAGCCCAAAGTGACTCTCCAAAGTCCTAATAGTTATTTGTTTAGGATGAAAGCTCTCTAAAAATTCTTTCAAATGCAAAAGGTTTTCCAAAGGATATCTCCAGAAGTATACCTTTTATAAACATGACTTAAAACCAATAAGCATTTATATGGCTGAACCATAGATGGCCAGGTGTCCCCATGAAAGGTGCAGAAGCTGTGTTCTCCATGATCCAGAGTAAACTCCCAAAGATAGCCAGAGAGAACGAAAGCACAGACCCTCGCTGTCACAGGCAGTACAAACGTGTTTGTGCAAACTTAGGTCTCTGGTCTCCCAGAAACGTGAGCCACTTCCAGTCCCACAAACCTGCTAATCCATATACCATGCAGGTGATACTGATTTGGGACTTTCCTAGTTAATAGGGTAACAAAGGGACAGAAGACAGGGGTCCCTTATGGGCTGAGAGAACTTACTGAGACAAAGTCTCCTGAGAGCTGAGACAGTTGGACAGAAAGTGCTGCTCATGAGGCCATTGCCTGACAGCCACTTCCAGACGCAGGCCAGGAACTTGCACCCCAGCCAGCAGAAAGCCAGGGAGAGAACACTCCCACCAGATCCAAGCCATGCTGTTGGGACACAAAATTAGACAGAGTAGAATTTTGTTGGATTTTTAAAAAATTGGTTACCCACAGCAAAATTGGTCCAAACAGATGCTGCTCCAGTGAGAACTGTAAGCTCACCCATGTGTGAGGCTGGGTGGAGCCGAGGCTGCTGTGAGAACCGTAAGCTCACCTGTGTGTGAGGCCAGGTGGAGCAGAGACTGCTGGGACCTGTGCCTGTGACCATCTTTCTATGACAAATGACAGAAAAGATGGAGGAAAGCAATGGCTGTCCCTGGGAGGAAAGGACCCAACACATGAGTGCTGAAAACCAAGTTCACAAGTTCCCAACCCAAAGAACAAGCCCTTCCAAAGGTGTTCTTCTACCAAGTCAAATTTGGAAAGAAAAATATAAGGAGAGACTTTACCACTCTCGCTTGACCAGATTCTGAGCAGAAGTGTCGGGGGCTGGCGTGGTGAGTGGTAAGAATTCCTCCTTTTGTCAGCATGATCAGTGTCTGGAGATCTTGGCTGCAGCCTCTGGAGTGAGCCCCTTGTCAAAACTTTCTAAGAGGAAGGACTTTTCATCTATCTTCTTATGTTCAGTGCCTGAGGCCCTGCAAATTAAACTCTAAAAAGACAAATTAACAGGAAAAAAGGAATACAATTTAAAAAATTAATGTGGCTGGAGGGTGCAGTGGCTCATACCAGCGTAATCCCAGCACTTTCAGAAGCTGAGGCAGGAGGATTGCTTGAGGTAAAGAGTTCAAGACCAGCCTGGGTAACATAGCAAGACCCCGTCTCCACAAAACTAAATGAATTAAATAATTTTAAATGTTTAAATAAAAATTTTATATGCATGAGAATTTACATAAAAGAAGCGAAACTCAAAGAAATGGTTAGATTCAGCGGCTTACCTGCCATTTTAACAAAGAAAAGGGGGTTTGGGCTTCATGGATGGCAAATCCTGGAGAAGCGGCTGGGAACACATAGGGGAGGCTAACAGAAGGTGAGGTGAGTTTAGCAGAGTTTGTTCATGCTCACTCCCTGTCCAGTGAGAAGAGTCACTCTCCCCTCCTGGTGTGGAGAGCAAGCACCTTTACAGGGTTATTTATGCCCTGCTTTCACATGGAAAAGGGGAGGGCAGAGAGCTGGTCCTGCATCTGCCCATTGTCAGTTTCCTCAGCTCAAAATAATCCTTATGCCAAAGTGACATATTTAGGGGTACATATTCAGGACCCCTTCAGTAGGCAAAGCACTTAGCACCATACTTAGCCATATTGAGTGCTTATATTAAATGTTTTTATTACTTTTATATTTACTATAGTTAGGTTCTGAGCTGGGTGCTGAAGTTACATTATCGTAAGTTATAATGACATCATTCCTGTCCTCAAGAAGTTGACAATTTGAAGCAAAGGGGAACATGCATGAACACAAACAGCCACACAGGTCGTCAGTGATCAGTGTCGTAGAAACACAGCCGAGTGCTGGGTGTGCAGAAGGAGCAGTGTACTACGTTGGGGTGGGGGCTCCAGGAACTTTTGCAGGAGGGGTCCTCTTGAGCTGGGTCTTGGAGGATCAGTTGGGATTTAGGTGGAGGAAGAGAAGCACTATAAGCATCAGAAACCACAGGAACAAGGACACTGAGTCCTCATGGCTGTATGCAGCGAATTCAGGATCAGCGAGGGGCCCGTGTGGCTGGCCAGAGGTGGGTGGGGTGGGTGACAGGCAGTGAACCCAGGGGAATGGCCACAGTCAGAGAGCTGGCACCTGATGGAGGCTCACCCTGGGCCGGCACACTGGGCTGGAAGGTCTTGGGACTACACGAGCCATGCTAAGGGCTCTGTGGTTCATCTCATAGCCAGTGAGTGGCTATCGGACTCATCTGAGCAGATCGCTGTTTGGGGAAGGACAGGCACATGACAGGCTCTTGGTAAGTGCACAGTGAATTACATTGAACTGGATCCCGGCAAGTACCATGTAAGGGATTATAGAATAGACGTCTTCACAGTGAAATAGGCCAAAAGCAGTTGATAAGTGGAAGTAATGAGTGGGCCCAACATCCCATAGCTCATTTTAGAATCAGTGAAAAATACAAGGCTCAGTAGATTAGCAGTTTCTACCATGGGCCACCGACTCACAGAGCTTGTGTGTGACACATGTAAAGTGCCTGAGCGTTGTCTCTTATTCCCGAGGCAGTGAGGGGAAGATTCACCCTGGGCTATGACAGAAAGAGTCGTCCTGGGGCTGAGGCTGGAGGGACATTCAGGCCCATCCTATCTCAGTAGTGAGGGATCCTGGAAGCCAGGTTCATAGCCTCTGGGCTAAGGAGCTGCAAGTGCAGCTGGTCTGAGCTACACACCCTCCTGTGGGCTTGTAAGGCATTGTTCAGGGACACAGGAAGCAGCACCTGCACTGGGGCATGCACAGGGCAGATAAAAATGTCATAACTGTTACCACCGCCCCTGAAAGCCCTAAGTTTGGACTGCACTGGCCACAGCTCATCTCCAGAGCTTCATAGAATGCATGTGCTTGCAAGCCCACAGGGACGCTGAGAAACCTCTGGGCTTCCGCAGAATCTCACCAATCTTCTATAACCAGCTGTGGCTGGAGAACCTTCATATAAGCCCAGGATGTGGGAAGACGGCCTGGTGGGTGGGTGGGTGTGAGCACAGCAGGAGAGCCAGTCTGGGGGTACTCATTTTAGCAGGACCTGTGCTGGGTTGCCAGCACCTGGGGACGGTCGTGTCTCTTCCTCCCTGGTAGCCACGGGTGCACACAGCTCTCCCAGGGCTTCCTGTCCCACCTCCTGATAGAGACGGGTCCATCTGGGGAGTGAAAGTGGGCCAGGAGGTAGTGTTGCCTGAGGAAACCATGGGCCATGAGAGCCTCCTCCCCGGACAGTGCAGAGGGTCTTGCCTTTCTTGTCTTTCAGCTCTGAATAACCTCCAGCTGTATTTCTACATTGGCTCCAAAGACACATTCCAGCCTTTGGAAATGCAGGAGGGTTTGCTTACCCAGGGTCCCTGTCAGATGCAGTGCTGGGCATTGTTGTCATTCTCTGTTCCTGTGCTGGCCGCTGACCGATCACTGGTCAGCCACAAGTTCAATGCAAAAAAGGAAGCAAAAAGTCACAAGACAATCTGTGCTGCCCTGGTTTTTAATTGTTAAAAACTATGATGCCATATTTGCACACCCATGTTCACAGCAGCGCTATTCACAGTAGTCAAGAGGTGGAAGCAGCCTAGATGCCCATCGATGGGTGGATGGATGATCACCGCGTGGTGCATGCATGCAATGGAATATTATTCAACCTTCAAAAGGAAGGAAATCCTGAGACATGCTGCACAATGGATGAAACTTAAAGACATCATGTTAAGTGAAATAAACCAGACACAGGAAAAATACTGTGTGATTCTACTTACATGAGGTAACCAGAGTGGTCCAATACAAAGAGACAAAATGCAAGCAAGGTGGCCAGGGCCCAGGAAGGAGGTGATGGAAGTTGCTGTTTAATGGTGTAGAGTTTCAGTTTGGGATCATGGAAAAGTTCTAGAGATCTGTTACATAACAGCACGAATACACTTAATACTACTGACCTACACACTTAAGAATGGCTAAGATAGTAAAGTTTGTTTTTTTACCATAATCAAACATTTAAAAAATTATTTTTTAAATATAATGACTACTGGTCTTACTATTCTCTTTGCAGCATTATTTATTTTATATTTTACATTCTTTTGTGCTGAGGTGTAGTTTGTATACAGTAAGTTACACAATTCTGTGTTTGATGAGCTTTGACTACTCTAAACAAGATATGAAGAACATTTCCATCATCCCAGAAAGTTCATGTCTTCACCTCATCAGCCCCTGACCCCAACCAATCACTTTCTGACTCTGTCACTAGGCATTATTTTTCTCATTGAGTTTAAAATTACATACAGTGAAATTCACAGTTCCAGGAGTACAATTTGTGAGTTTGACAAATGTCTGTACGCATGTAATCAACACCCTAATCTAGATGTAGACATTCCCCATAGCTCCAGAAAGTTCTTTCTGTCCCTGCCTGCGACCTCCTCTACCAAAGTCATCACTGATCAATGTCCTAAAGACACAGCAAAATGCTGGGGACACAAACAGCAGTCTTTCCCCATAGGGCATTCTATCTTTCTTGACTTCACAGAAATGGAATCATACAGTCAGAGCTCTTATGCCTGGCTTTCCCACTCAGCATGTTTTTAAACTCACCCATGCTGCTGTGTAGATGAACAGCATGTTCCTTTTTCTTGCCAAGTAGTATTCTGTTGCATAAATACACCAGCAACTGCATATCCATTCTGCTAATGAACAGTAGTTAGGGCTGTTTCAGGTTTTGGTTGCTATGAATAAGGCTGCTATGACTATTCTTGTGCAAGTCTTTTTGTCAACAAATGTTTCATTTCTCTTGGGTAAAACACTGGGAGAAGTGGAACTGCTAGGTAATAGGATAAATGTACACTTCACTTTTCAAAAACTGCCGACGAGTTTTCCACAACGACTAAACCATTTTGCACTCAGACTTTTAGACATGTCTTACATACATGTCTATTTATGTATATCTTATTTAATGTATATTTCTGTACGTTTTGACAAATCCATACAGCTATGTAACTACTACCAACCCTCGGGATATATGGCAAGCCCATCACATCCAAAATTCCCATGTGTCCTCTTCATAGACTTCCTCCCCACAATCCACCTCCTGGTCACCCTGATCTGCTCCTATATTTTTGCCTTTTCCAGAATGACAGATAATGGAATTATACATTTGAATCTGGCTTCTCTCTTAGCATAATGCATTTGAGGTTCATTCGTGGTGTTGGAGGTGTCAGTAGTTCGTTCCTGTTTACTGCTGGGTAGTGTCTATTTTACAAACACACCAGCTTATTCATCCATTCCCCGGCTGGGACACATACATCCATGCAGTTCAGTGGCATTCACATGGAACTCCATTCCCGTTGCTGTGCAATTACCACCGCCACCCACTGCCAGGACTTTTTCATTATTCCAAACAGAAACTCTGTACCCATTAAACAATTGTGCCTACTTCTGCCTCCACCACCCCAGCCCCTGGAACCTCTATTCAATTCTGTCTCTATGAATTTGACTTCTCTAGGTACCCCATGTAAGTGGAATCATACAATATTTGTCCTTTTGTGATAGGCTTATTTTATTTAGTATTATGCCCCCAAAGTTCGATCATGTTTTAGCATGTATCAAAATTTCATTCCTTTTTAAGGCTGAATAGTATTCCATTGTTTGGAAATGCCACATTTTATTTATCCATTCATCTATGGATGGATATTTGAGTTGTTTTCACCTTTTGACTAATGAACAAGTATTCGAGTCTCTGCTTTCAATTCTTTTGGACATATACCTGAAAGTGAAATTGCTGAATCATATTCCAATTCTGTTTAGCTTTTTTAAGAAGCACTAAGATGTTATCTTTTTTTTGCAGTGGCTGCACCATTTTACACTCCCATCAACAATGCATAATGGGCTCCAATTTTTCTGCATATTCACCAACATTTGTTATTTCCCTTTTTGTTGAAATTTGCCATCCTAATGGGTATGAACTGCTATGTCATTGTGGAATTGATTTGCATTTTCCTATTGATTAGTGATTTCGAGCATCTTTTCACGTGTTTATTGGATATTTGCATATCTTCTTTGGAGAAATCTCTTTTCAAGTACTTTGCCCACTTTTGAATTGGCTTTTTGGTCATTGTTGTTGAGTTGTCGGAGTTCTTTATATATCCTGGATATTAATCCCTTATTAGATCTATGATTTGCAAATATTTCTCCCATTCTGTGAGTTATCTTTTCACTTTCTTTACAGTAAGAATTTAATGGGTTTTTGTGCAATTGTAAATGATACTTAAAATCTTTCAATTTCTAATTATTCATTGCTAGTATATAGAAAAATCATTGATATTTGTATATTGACCTTATAAGTAGTGACTTCTGAATTCACTTCTTAGTTCTAGTAGCTCTTTGAGTTAAAAAAAATCATGTCATTGCAAAAAGAGAATGTTTTATTTCTTCCCTTGCAATCTGTATGCTTTCTTTATCTTGCCTATTGCACTGGTTAAAACCTCCAGTATGGTGTTAAATAGGGTTAAGGGAGGGGCATCCTTGCCTTGTTCTCAATCTTAGGCAGAAAGCATTCAATCTTTCACTATAATATTAGCTGTAAGGTTATTTAAAAATTAAGATATAATTCACAAATGATAAAAGTCATTGTGAATAAAGTCATTAGTGTGATAAAACACGACTAAAAAAATTTAGTGTTTAAAACAGTTTATTCTCAAGGTTATTCAATCGGCATCACTATCTAATCCAAAACGTTTTCTTTCTTCTTTTTTTTTTTTTGAGATTGAGTATTTTTGAGTGCAGATCTTCTCACTGCACACCAGTCACCCAGGCTCACTGAAACCTCTGCCTTCTAGGTTCAAGCAATTCTCCTGCCTCAGCCTGCTTAGTAGCTGAAATTACAGGCATGCGCCATCATGCCTGGCTAAATTTTGTATTTAGTAGAGATGGGGTTTCACCATGTTAGCCAGGCTGATTGCAAACTCCTGACCTCAAGTAATTCACCCTCCTCGGCCTCCCAAAATGCTAGGATATTACAGGTGTGAGCCATTGTGCCCAGCCTCTAATCCAAAACATTTTCATCACTCCAAAAAGAAATCCCAGAGCCACTTGCAGTCACTCTCCATCTCCCCCTCCTCCCAGACTCTGGCAACCACAAACCTGTTTCTCTATGCATTTGCCTAGTCTGGACGTGTTTGGTTCCTTCCACCAAGCACAATGTTTTCAAGCTTGATTCCTCTTGCAGCACATATCAGCGTTTCACTCCTTTTTCTGGCTGAATACTATGCCGTTGTATGGATATGTTATATTTTGTTTATCTGTTCATCAATTGATGGACTTTGGGTTATTTTCACTCTTTGGCTATCGCAAATTATGCTATTGAGAGTATACTTGTAGAGATTTTTGTGTGAAGACGTGTTTTCAGTCCTTTTGAGTAGATACCGAAGAGTGGAATTGCTGGGTCATATGGCAACTCTACGTTTAACTTTTTAAAGAGCTGCCAAACTGTTTTTCACAGCAGCTGCACCATTTTACATTCTCGCCATCACCGGCAGTGTGTAAGGGCTCTCATTTCTCCATATCTGCACCAATGCTTGCTATTTTCCGTTGTGTTTTTTCAATATATACATAAACAACAAGCTGATACAGTTTTTCTTCTTTAGTCTGTGATGTGGTGAATTATCTTGACGGAGTTTTAACGTTGAACCTGTCTTGACCAGCAATGACCACTAACATGAGTACCTTTCATGCGTTTACTGATCATTCGTGTATCTTCTTTTGTGAAGTGGCTGTTCAAGTCTCTTGTCCACTTTTTATTTGGGTTGTTCCTCTTTTTATTGTTAATTTTCAGGAGTTCTCTAAATAGGCCTCTTCAGATATATTTTCTGCAAATATTTCCCCAATGTGTAGCTTAACTATTCAATTTTGTTGGATTGTTATTTGGTAAGCAGAACATTTCAAAATTTGATGAAGTCCAATTTATCAATTGTTTGTTTTACCAATAGTAGTTTTTGGAATTTTGTTTTTGACAGATTGCACTCTGTCTCCCAGGCTTGAGTGCAGTGGCACAAACCCTGCTTGCTGCGACCTTAACCTCCTGGGCTCAAGTGATCCTCCTGCCTCGGGCTCCCAAGTAGCTAGGACTATTGGCATGCACCACTGCATCCCACTACCTTTTTATTTTTTGTAGAAACGAGGTCTGTCTCTGTTGCCCAGGCTAGTCTCAAACTTCTGGCTCAAGCAATCTTCCCAGCTCCACCTCCTAAAGTGCTGGGATTACAGGTGCGAGCCACCGTGTGCAGCCAGTGTTTTTGCACCATGTCCAAGAAATCTGTATCCACCCTAGTTGCAAAGACAGTTTCTTCTTTTCTCTAGAAGCCTTCTGGTTCTGGTTCTTCTATGGGGACCTATGACACATTTTGAATTCCTTTTGCAGGTGGTGTGAGAGGAGGCTGAGGCCCGTGTTTTTCTACATGAATATCTAGGTGTTCCAGCCCCATGTGTTAAAAACACTGTCCTTTTCCCATTGGGTCAACGTAGAGTCGGTAGTAGTTTTTTTTTAAAAAAAGAATTCTTCACAATTATGTCTATATAATTACACAGAAGTAACTGAAGAGCATTCTGAGCTGATACTGAAAGATCACTAATCAGTTACTATCCTATATTGGTAATACATGCATGTGGTTTTAATTAAAATTAAAAGGGTACAAAATTCAAAAGGTAACAAAAGATCATAAGAAAAATTTCGATTTCCTTTCCATCTCTGTTTCATATCCCCAGTGCCATCTACTAAGGCAAATGCTGTGAGCAGTTTTCTGAGCAACTTCAAAAGCCAGGCTCCATGTAACCCAATATTGAGATTCTGGTTGAGGCCTGAGAATGTAGGTGTTTGTGTGTGTGTGTGTGTGCGTGTGTGTTAAAGGTGCAAAGTATGAGGTGGGCATTGCAAGCAACTCCAGCTCATTCTCGAGGACTCACCTGAGACATTATAAGCAGTGCCTATGAATTTTTACAAGGCCTTATTGAATTTTCTCTTTCCATCTTATGTAGGTAAAGAGAAACATTATATGACTGAGTTTTAAGTTCACACATACAATGAAGTGATAAGCTTATTTTTGTTTTTCTTCTATTTTGTCAATATTTATAGACCAACCCATCAGATTCCGTGTCCTATGGGAGCATCAGCAATTGCAAATTTAAGAGGAAAAAGCAGAGGAGTTCAGGAAGACATTTCTTACTCAGTAAAAATTATTGCACTAGAACATCAATAGTGAACACAATTAGTGAGTTTTTTAATTTTTTCGCTCCTTTAAGCAAGTTTCATCTATGCACATGATCCCTGGGATTTTGTCATTTCAGGTTGTCTTTAATTATGAGGTGAAAGGTAGGAAATGCGTGTATCTCACCCAATTCCAAGTGTCATATAATAATATAATAAGGGAGAGAAAATTTAGGCTACATTAAAATGATTTTTACCAAAGCTTCCCTTTCTCTGAATTTTGGCTATGGAATCCAGGTATGTCACTTAATGAATATGTTGCTAATTCAGAAAGTGTCATCACTTGAAACACGTGCTCTAACATAAATCCCCTGAAATGCCAAAACTTCACTCTTTCCGAACAAGTCCTTTTTATTCTGGTCCCAGTGCTGCAGTCAGAACTTGGCCTGCCCTGCCTAAGACAGCAGGGTCAGCTGGGCACAGTGGCTCACACCTGTAATCCCAGCACTTTGGGAGGCCGAGGCAGGTGAATCGTGAGGTCAGGAGTTCATGACTGGCCTGGCTAAGATGGCAAAATTCTGTCTCTATTAAAACTATAAAAATTAGCCAGGTGCGGTGGCAGGCACCTGTAATCTCAGCTACTCAGGAGGCTGAGGCAGGAGAATTGCTTGAACCTCGGCGGCGGAGGTTGCAGTGATCCGAGACTGCACCACTACATTCTAGCCTGGGTGACAGAGTGAGACTCTGTCTCAAAAAAAAAAAAAAGGCGGGGAAGGCAGGGTTGGCCCCAAGAGCCACTCCCCATCCTGTGTGATGAAGTGGGGCCCTGGTGCCAGGTCACTGCACTCTACTGGGGCCTCTCAGACCATGGCCATGCCAGGGAGGCAGGGCTGAGCAGCCACCGGACGTTTCTGGTCAGGGTCACCCACCATAGGGTCAAAACAGGACCATTTCCATGAGCCAAAGGGAGACACCAGAGAGAGCAGAAACTGGAGCTCCAGACTGGAGGGGAAGATGACAAGGCTCACTCACGAGGAGCGACATGCAAAGCCAGCCAGGTGCAGAGCCGCAGTGACCACACAGCTGCCACCAACCTCCTTCCCGCTCATTCTGTGCAAAAACTGTGGACTGAGTGGACCAAATACACAGCAGGGGTTTCCTCAAGGATGTTTCTCACCAGCCATTTCCATTCATTTTCTATTTTTCTGTTCTTTGAAAAGGTAAGTTTCTGAATATGTTTTGAAGAGAAGCATAAATGGCAGCTATTACATTACCATTAATGCGACGCTGATGTCATAGAAAAGGGAAGGAGGGTACCGTAGAGACTGTCCAGCCCAGTTTCACAGTCAGCATAGCAGTGGTTCCACAGAAAAAGGGGCTGTGCATACATGGGAGGAATAAGAAGCAAGACGGGATCTACTGGGATTTAAAAATACGCAGCTTTGCAGATGCTGCTGCCTACCAGAGACCCCTGCCAGCTGCCATGTCAACCCCACCTGTTCTTTGACGTTGCCATTGGTGGTGAGTCCTTGGACCTGTCTCCTCCTAGGTGTTTGCAGACAAGGTTCCAAAGACAGCAGAAAACTTTCATGCTCTGAACCCTGAAGAGACAGAATTTGGGTATGAGGGTTCCTGCTTCCACAGAGCTATTCCAGGGCTTGTTGACAGAGCGGTGACTTCACATGCCATAATGACACTGGCGGCAGGTCCGTCTGCGGGGAGACATTTGATGATGAGGACTTCATCCTGAACCACCCGGGTCCTGGCGTCTTGTCCATGGCAAATGCTGGACCCAACAAACAGATCCCAGTATTTCAGCCAAGACTGAGTGTCTGGGTGGCAAGCACATGGTCTTTGGCTAGGTGCATGGACAGGGTGGAAGACACAGAGCCCCTGGGCCCAGGAACGGCAAGACCAGCAGCAGATCACCACTGCCGACTGTGGACAGCGCTAAGATTTGACTTGTGTTTGTTCTTCACGACCAGCCCACTCCTTCCTTAGCTCAGGAGCGCCGCCTCCACTCCGTTGCTCGCAGTGTCCTACCATCTTTGTGCTCCCGCTGCAGTTCTTTGGCTTCTTCCCTAGTTCCCTTGTTCCCCTCCACATTTAGCTGGACTGCAGAGGTTATGGTTATGAAATAAAAGTTAAATAACTAACTAAATAAATAAAATATACATACCCTAAAATCCAGCAATTCCACTTCTTGGTGGTACGCCCAGCGAGGCACTCACAGAGACAGGATGTGCTCGCGCATGCTCAGGACGGCGCTGTGGATGCCAAGGACCAACTGGAAACAGTGCAAGGGCAGCAGGAGGGAGATGTTCGCTGTGATGCGCTGCACACGTGCCGGGAACTGCAGGCAGTGACAACGGCGGGGCAGCCCCCGTGCCCGGGGACGGGAAGAGCTACACACTGTTGGGTGAGAAAGCAAGCTGAGAGCATTCCGTGGAATATGATGGCACTGTGCAAACCAGCCACAGTGCAGAATCTCATTTGTGACGAGGGTCTATCACTGTATGGGATAAGGCATGGGAGGATTCAGAGCGAACTGAGGACAGGGCAGTAGAGAGCAGGACGGAGGTGGTTGGTGATCCTAGAAGATTTTTGCCTTATCCATAATATTTACATAAAAAACATTAATAATAATACAGTATTTACCTACTACCTATAGAGTTAAAATGTTATTAAAACCTTCCTGGAAGATCAGGACAGTTTTTTGCATGGAGAGCCTGGGGCTGGCGTCTTGGATATCCTGCTGTTGACACTGGCACACCCCTTACACAAAGCGGAGTCTGCTCTGCCCTCTTGCCCAGTTGGGAAAAGCCTGGAATCAGCCCCAAACACAGGCTTCTTTGGACAGAAAAACAGATGAAAGCCAGGGAAAAGAACATCACCTTTGTTCCTATATTTGGAAGGAAAATAAACATCCAAGCTCAGCAACAGCCACAACCAAATCACATGTTGGGAGTGCCCAGCTTATTAATAGCAGGAATCATGGAGGGGTCAGCTGCTGCCTGCGGGGACCACGCCTCCCCTCAGAGCAGGCATCCCAGCCTGGGGCACCTGGGACCCCCAGAGTGTGAGCACAATGTCGTGGGTTATACGAGCCTTTTAGGAGAGAAGGGCTATCATTCTCATTAGACATTTCAGCGATGTCGAGCAACAGAAGGTTAAGAATCAGTGTATGGGGGCCCCATTAAATATCGTAGGCATGAAATAATACAACATCGAGTTTTGTTAATTTTTATTTTATTTTTATTTTAGATCCAGAGTCTCAATCTGTTACCCAGGCTGGAGTGCAGTGATACAATTATAGCACAGTGCAGCCTTGAACTCCTGGTCCCAAGTGATCTGCGTACATGACAGAGATGCAGAGAGATCGATTTCCCCATTTATGGTTATTCTGTGTGTGGAACTGAGGCTTGGCATTGGAATTCCAAGGAGAGATGGTGCCCTGACTTCCTGCGTAATCTTTCCCACACCATGGGCCTCACCAGCCCTGGGCCATCATGTGTGAACCCACTAAAACCCCATCTGCTGCCTTGATCCTTCTGCCTACAAACACATTCACTTTCGTAATGGCCATACCTGACTTCATTAGTTAACAATATGAAGAAAGACATCTTAGTTGACTGCAAGCAATGCTCCTTGATTTTGTTAAAATTCACCTTAATTTTTTACTGTAACCCAGCTCATGACCAAGGCATAGTTGCATAGGTTTGAGGCACTAGAACCCAAACCTGAACCGCTGGAAATACAGACACCCAGGCAGACCTCCTGGTCAGGCCTCAAATCTCACCTTCCACACCTGTTCCTGGGAGATGAAGTTTTTACCCAGGGTCATCTGTCCCTGGGACCACTGCATTCAGATATGTCCATGTCCGCATTGTCCCTCCATCCAAGGGAAAGCAACACACATGTGCACAAGGAAACGTACAAAAGTGCTCTTGCAGACTTGTGGATTCTTAATGGCCAAATAGCTGTGGACTGGGGGATACATAGATGTCACACAGTGGAGCTCTCCTTGGCAGCAAAAATGAGCAAACAAATAACATGTAATAAAATGAATAATTTCACAGGCACAATGAGGAGCAAACAAAACCAGGCACAAAAGAGAACATCCTGTGTGATTCAGTGTATACAAAGTTCAAGAATATGCAAAATGAACCTGTGGTAACAGAAGGCAAAACAGTAGGATCTCCAGTGCGGGGTGGGTGGTGCTGCCTAGAAGGGGCAAGGGGAGCCTAATAGACATCGCAAATATTCTATCTTGGTCTGAGCAGTTTATAAACATAAACATTCACACAAACATCTGTGCACTTCAGCATATGCACATTATTCTGCAATACAATTGTTCTTAATGTTTTAAAGCCCATCGTGAACCAATTGGTAGCCCAAGGGCAAGGAGCAGCCCCTGGGGCAGCCTCCTGAGCACAGGGCTGGACAGAGAAGAGCAGGAAATTGACCTCATGAAAAATAACCAGGGAGATGCTCAGAAAATGTTGGCTGAGTGGGACAGCAATCATTTACACCTTAGTATAAATATAGAAAATTTTTTTCAAACAGGGAGGCTGGAAGCTATATGGAAATAGAAGGACACTTGGCTTTCACAAATTGCAGAGCAAACTGAAAGAAATTAGTTGCTTTACTTACCATTCTGCTGCAGGTGCCCTGGCTATGTGTTTAATGGTATTTGGATTAGTCCTTTCCCAGGGCTTGATTTCCTTATCAATACCATAATAAGACCTAATATGTATTAGTGCTTGAGGGTTCACAATGTATTTCACAAGCGTTACCTCACTTGACTCTCATTGTACCCCACTGAGACTTTATAAGGAGTGCATATTATCAGGGATCGTTAGGAATAAAGAAATTGAAGCTCAAAAAGGAAAAGATACCCGCAGTGACAATTTGGAAGTAACAACGCCAAAATTGAGGGATGATTGTTTCCTTCCCCACCCCCCCCAGCCAAAAAAAATACAGAAATTTCATTAGAAACGGGAGTTTCTTTGAGCCCTAAGCACCTATGTTTATAATGTACTCTCGTTGGTGATAATCAATTTCTGTTTCAGGCACTTGCTCTTGTCTAGGAGTGGGGGTGGAGCCCCTCATTGCCATGAACATCTGTCCTGCTCACACTGCTGGGGCTGACCAGGACGGCCCTTCCCTCACTGGATTTGAGTCTCACACACCCTGTGAGAGAGAGGGGCCGATGCCCTGTGACAGATTAAGTTCTGAGGCTTGGAGCAGTTATGTGATTTGTCCAAGGCCACCAAGCTAGAGGAGGCAAAGTCAGGTTAGGAACCCAGGTCTCTGCACTCCAGAGAATGGGCTGTGCCGAGCACATGCTGAGGCTTGGGGAGTGGGGAGGCATCCATGCTTCGGAGAAGGAAGTCACCCCACAGATACTGTGGGGAACTGAGGGAAGGCAATGCCAAGGTCTCTCTCTGAGGGTGTGGGTGTCAGGCGGAGCCCACTGTTCACAGCTGCACAGGCTCTTATGTGAGAGAATGTCCTAGCAAGTCTCGGTCGCAGAAAGCTAGTTACACCTCTACTGCCAGGGTGAGGAGTCCCACCCCTCAACACAGTCAGAGGCCACCTCTTCAGTCCTGTAATGAGGGGCTCTAGGAACCCCTTGTGACCGCCTGCCTTCCTTGGAGGTCTCAGAGGCCCTAATTGCATCTTGTGATGGCAACAACCATGAGAGCAGGGTGTGGACGCAAATCCCACAAACCCAGAGGGGTTGGCTCTTTCCTTCCTCACTCTGAGAAGGTCCCTTACTACAGCTAAAAGGCTATTCATGCAGTCCAAAGGTTCCCTTCCCGTCCCGCATGCCCTTTTCACTGTCCCCAGATGCTTATGACACGGCCTTGAGAGCAACGCAGCGGGCAGGAAGCCCAGGAGCCTCCGAGAACCTGAAGGGCTGCAGGTCCCGGTGTCCATGGCAGCTTTCGCATCCCTCCAGGGAACCAGCGGCTTACTGAGCCTGGCGCTGGGCTCTGGGGGGACTCCAGCGCTGGGAGCAAGTGGGGCTCACACCCAGGTGCTCACTCGCCCCACCGGTGGCCTGGGTTTAAAATTCATACGCCCGTCTCCGCGGCCAAAGCGATGCTGCCGGGATTGGTGATGACCCCAACTGCCCTGACCCCTAGAAGTACAAAACAGACATAGGCTGACAAGTGACTGAAAGAGACCCGCGGAGCATCTGGGCTTCCAAGGTCTCCGGTACCGCCCAAGACAGCAAAGGACGCGCGGCTACGGGCGGCGGGAGCCAGGGACGACCGCAAGTTCCCAGAGCGTGAAGCCGCTACCCTCTGCGGTGGCGAGCACATGCCAGTGTTCTCCCCTACGCGGGTCAGGCCTTCGCTGGGCTGGCGGGGGCGGGGCTGCGGCGCTTTAAGAGGCGGCGCAGGCAGAGAGGCCTCCAGGCCTGCGAGGGGACCCGCATCATGGAGGCCGCCCGGGACTACGCAGGAGCCCTGATCAGGCGAGTGCCCCTGCGTTCGCCTGAGCCCGGCGTCCCCCTGAGCACCGCATTCCCGTGCGCTTCCAGTTGCCTTGCGTTCCGCGCCCTCAGGTCCCTCTCCTGCTGCACCCCGCTCCCCTCGTCCCCCTGCTGCCCGCGTTCTCTTGCGCTCCACCACCCCGCGAACACACTCATCCGCCCCACTGGTGCCCGAGCCGTCCAGCCGTGCCCGCAGGTAGAGTCCAAGCCCGTCCCGCGCCTCCTCCCCTTGCAGCTAGGCGCAAGTACCAGGCGTGGCTCTTCGAGGTGCGCGGGCGTCCTCAGAGCAGGTGACAGCGGCGAGTGGCTTCATCTCTGGCCGCTGCTGCAGTCGCGGGCGCAGAAGAGGGTCCGGTCCCAGGAACCCCGAGCAACGCGTCCACAGTGGTCGGGGACCCGGCTTCTGGGGGTCCTGGAAATCGCACCGGGAGCCGGGCGCGGAGGGGCCCGGGCTTGGCCCCTCCTGGGAGCGTGGTCTCTGGTCTCCGAGGGGAGGCTCGGACCCGGCCGGCGGAGCCTGCCAGGTTGGTGGCGCTGAGAAAAGCGTTCCTCCTGCAGCCGGCTTCCGAGGGCAGAGGCGCTGCCCGAGGAGCTGGGGGGAAGGTAGGGGGACAAGGGGCGAGTGGACCCTGCGGAGGCTTCCCTGCGCTCTAGTGGCCTTGCCACCCGTTGGTGGTTGAACGGGCGACCACGGCTATTTTCCTGCTTGGGTTAATCTTCATATCTCAACAGACCCAAACTAATTTGTTGGTAAACTCCTAAGATGTTGCGTGGCGGCTACTTTAAGGTATAGGTCTAAGATGTATTTCTTTGAACACTGAGTACCTTGAAAAGGATAGAGAGGCCCTTGCGGGCTTGAAGGTGCAGGCGTTCAGCGGCGCCAGGTCCCATTGTGTATGTTATGTGTGGCAGGCACAGGTACTGCGTGGGTGAAAGGAAGGGATTCCGGCTACAAAAGGCGATCTATGAGCTTCCGATCCCTGGT
This sequence comes from Cheracebus regulus, assembly GCA_963574635.1. Lineage (NCBI taxonomy): Eukaryota > Metazoa > Chordata > Mammalia > Primates > Pitheciidae > Cheracebus > Cheracebus regulus. Next base: position 20,764 of record CAUYQU010079890.1, read on the forward strand.
TCTTAAAGTGGAGCTGTCGTAGATACTGCAGGTTAGAAGCATCTTTCTCTTTAAAAACAAGCCCACAGTACAAGTCAGGGCAGTGGCACGGATATGCTAAGAAACACCTGCATCGTATATGGTCATTAACACACTTAGGCCTAAAGGTCAGGGCCCTGTTTCTTTCGCGTTCTTCCAGCACCATCCATCCACAGTCCCACTCCCAGGAGGTGACGACTGTTAGCAGTTTGGAATGCGTCCTTCCAACCACTTTTCCAGTGAATTCACAATACACTCACTGTTCCTCTGGAGCATGGGGGAAGGAGGTATGGGCTGACTCGGCACTAACCAATCCTGGTTGGCCTCTGAGCACGATTCAGGTTGAGCCTGTCCCTGCCTCTGACTGTTACAACAGCTCACCAAAATCCAAAATGCATCTGTGTGAGGTCTCCATGAGGTCAAGTGTGGAGTGAAAGTGACTTGCTTATGAGCTGTTGACAAATGAAATACTGGGAAACCTTGAGTCTCCTACGACACATTCCTTCTAGCTCAGCTGGTCCCAGGAGTGAATGACTACCTGTTAGGGACAACCTGCTGCTGCAGTTCTTTGAAATCTACCCGCTTCCAGGCTGAGCTACTGCCATTGAAACAATCTGTAATTCTCATCGAAGGGAAAACACTTTTTCTTCCCTGACCTTCTCTAAAACCCTGTCCAGGCAAAAGAGCCAGAGGCCAGGTCCTAACGTTTGCTAACTGTGCTCTTGCTGGGCTTCTGCCTCCTCTCAGGGTTCCTTAATTTAAACCAGGTCCAGGATGTCATAGCTCTGTCTTTATTAGTAAGTAACTGCATTGTGCCAAGGAAGGAACTTAATCAATGTGCACAATTTTTCAAAATCAGGTACTTGTAGGCAACGGTATAACCTTAACCCAGGCATTTGTTAGTCAGTTGGAATCATAAGGGACCTTGATCTTGAGGAAAGCAGCCTGAGGTCTCAGAGCAAAGCTCCAGACATCAAGAAGTCAACATGCATGTTGACTGTCATAGCCAAATCTGTTCTGTTCATGTGTCCTGCCAGTGATAACATTCCTGCCAAAGGCTGATGTTATGAAGCTGATAAATGTTATAAACGTTGTGTGAAATGGCTGCTTTCACAGCTATCTAGCACATCTTTCCTTTCCTTGAACAAGGAACTCTAGGTTTTGTGCTGCTATTTCAGTACAAATTTTACCAGTCTTCTTAGTGACATTAGTAAGGAATTAAGTATTCTATGAGTGAATCCCTCAGCTTTCTGCTTCTTGAATCTAAATTCTTATTTTAATGGAGTTTCAAAGAGGTCAAAGACTTCATGGTCATGTATTGAATACTTGATAATGTCAAGCCTTTAGATAGCTTGGGAAGAACTGAGCCATGAGCCAGGCAGTCCTTGTCGGGGCGAGTTCATCTGGGGGACAGGTGTGCTCCCACCTGTGTATGTCACATCCAAGGGAGCCCTAGGGGAGCCAGGAAGCAAGAAGCCTCGTCGAGGCAGGTCCATAGGGTCCTGCCATGGACCCCACAACCCTCTGACGCTGTCCCTACAGCTCAGGAACTCTTCTCCAGGCCTGCGGAGCACTTTCAGAGCCTTCCCTTCCTTCTCTGCATGGCCATGCTTGACCTCACCACTTCCCTCCTTGGCATTCCCTGCTGCTCCTGGCTTGGTGACAGTGCTCGGTTGACTTCTGTCCTACTCCTGTATACTGCTTCTTCCTCCCATGTGGGTGCCTTCTTTTCTTCCTAATGATGAGATGTGGGGTTCCCTCACCCATCACTGTCCCGTGAATATTCCCGGGCACTATCTTACAGAGCGTGTACTGCTGCCCTCTCACCCAAACCAAAATATTTTGCTTTGAGGAAGACCTTAATCCTGGGCCCTTTTCCTCTATAAGTAGCATGCAAAGAAAGCTTTTTAATTATCTGTAGGGCTCAGGTTTGTTTTACTGGAGAAGAGTTCAGGTCTACCGGCAGTCTCTGGCTTCTTGGTGTATTTCACACACTTTTGGAAGTTGGTGGCACCCTACCTCCCTTGAGGAGGAATACAAAGCCTTCCCTTCCTGCTTGTTCCTGGGAGGCATGCCCTTTCACAGCATTCTGTGAAGCCTGACTTTCCCTCTCTAGATTTCTCTGAAACCGCCTATTTCCTTAAACAACCTGTTGCCTCATATTTTCCCCATGAGGGGTTATTTCCCTTTCTGTTTCATACGGTTGTCTGCCCCCACTTTCACAGGAATTAGGGGCGGCTGTTCTCATGCGGGACGTGTTTAAATGCAGGATCCTAAGTGGCCCTGCTTTTAGGCACAGTGCTGATGGCCAGTGATAGAGATGAGTGTACTCAGTGGGCTGGAGGGGAGCTGAGTGGAGACAGTGTCTTGTTCATGTAGCTGAAGCAGAGGGAGTGTTCATTTGGCACCTGTAGAGTCCTGGTCTACATAGGCCTGGCGTGCAGAACATCTCATTTAACCCCTTTCTGTGCTACATATGAAATGGTCTTCGTTTTACATAATTTGACCCAGAAATCACTCACTCTCCTCCTTGACAAGAAGGTGGGGGATATATTTCCTGTTCTCAGTGCCCCCAACAGCCTTTCCTCCATTTGTGACCCAACTCTTCATTGGGAAATGCTACAGGTGAGAACAATAGGTGTTTTTTTTTCACTGACGATGGCTATCTTGAGGGCAGGTGAAGACAGGGAGAACCAGAAATGGTTGCCAGCCCTTATCTTGTCAGACAGGAAAAGATGGTAGGAACTTGGAATTAATCGTCTGAGCCAAGTCACTGGAGCACAGGTGCTTAGGAAGGCGTGAGCATGTTTGTCCAATGAGGAGATGCGGGGCCAGGGCTAACTAGGTCAAAGCTGAGCCTTTGACTACTGGGGCTGGACTTCACATTAGAAGACATTAACCATGTTCTCCCATTTCTCTGATTTTGGCCTAGCATCTTTAACTCAGTAAATAGACAGCATACTGACAGGCGCTGCATGAAAGTAGGAAATAGACCACCAGACCCCATGAGACAGTTCTAGAAGCCTGGTGTGCAACTGCCATGACTTCCTGCTTTTGGATCGAAGAGAGGCTCTTTCTTGCTGCTAAGGCTGGGCCCTTACCTCCTGTAGGAGCCGCGTCTTCTGGCCAGTTGCCGCACTGCTGGGTGGAAGCTGGAGCTGGGCTCAGACCCTGGTCTAGCACTTGCTCCCCTGACGATTTGCCTCCTGCTTTTCCCAGGCCTAGGTTTCACTGTCTGTAAGGTCAATCCCAAGGAGCAGTTAGGAAGGTGCTAGGTCACACATACAAGGGTTTGGCATCCAGGGGCGCACAGACCTTTTTCTCTCCCTCTTTGTGGGGACTTCAGCTAGTTTAAATTTCAGCTGCTGTGATGAGGTGGAGGCGACGCCATGCTCCTGAATGTGAAATGTAACACAACCCATTCTTGCCACCTTCTCCGCCAGCTCACCAGGGTTAAGAGTGTGTGCGAATTCCCTGTGGGGTCAGCGCAGGAGTGTTGTTCATGGCATTGAGTAACTGAGAGCCCTGCTGCCAATCTTTTCATCGAGGGGACAGTTCAGAAGCTGTGTGCCAGTCCTTGGGCTGTGTTGGTACGCAGCCTGGCCGGACAAGGCTCGGAATTACTTGGTGGTCCTTAGCAAAGGAGGGCAGGTCACTCTGACAGGCCCAGAATCCCCACCCAGCACATTTCCCTTGGCCTTGCCACATTAAAACAAATTGTGTAGCAACTTTGTCTACCCAAAAGGGAAAGGCATTGAGGGCATGAACTCAAAGCACTGCTGCTCTTTCAGCCATAGAACAACTCTTCCACACAGCGCTCTGGATAGGTGTATATTTGAAGTTCAGAGAATGGATAACAAAACAATGTATTCCCCCAGCCGAAAGAAAAAAGTCTTGGCTTTGGACAGACCTGGGATCAGGTTCCATCTTTTTCCCTTATTAGCTGGGTGACTTTGAGGAGCCACTTTGAGCCTCAGTTTTCTCATCTGTGAAGTGGAGCAATGCTCTCCTTGCAAGGTTGTGAGAGTAATTTGTTAATGTTAGTTAATATTGAACTGATGGACATGGTGGCTCACGCCTGTAGTCCCAGAACTTTGGGAGGCTGAGGAGGGCAAATCACTTAAAGTCAGGAGTTCAAGACAAGCATGGCCAACATGGTGAAAACATTTTCTCTACTAAAAATATAAAAATTAGCCAGGCATGGAGGTGGGTACCTGTAATCCCAGCTACTTGGGAGGCTGAGGCAGGAGAATTGCTTGAACCTGGGAAGCAGAGGCTGCAGTGAGCCAAGATCATGTCGCTGCACTCTAGCCTGGCAACAGAGTGAAATTCTGTCTCCAAAAACAAAGCAAAAAAAATTGAGCTAATATTAACAAGAGCTGAAATTGCTGACACACTGCTGGCCATGGCAAGTGCTCAGATGTGAGCATTTATAGACCCCGCTGTCAACCTGGCCAAGGATACTCCAGACCACATTCTCGCCAATGACCTCGGTCTGGTTCTAGAATGCCACTTTGTTGGTAAGACACCTGGAGAAAGCACAAACACTGTCTCTTATGGAGAGCCTGAAACTGGGATCTAGCTGGCAACATGAACTCAACCCGGTGATTTTTGAGAGCCAGCTTGTTACTCTACTCTCAGGTTTTCTGTTTTTGTGTTTGTTTGTTTTAGAGACAGAGTGTCACTCTTTTGCCCAGGCTGGAGTGCGGTGATGTAATCACAGCTCACTGTGGCCTCAATCTAGGGCTCAAGCAATCCCCTTGCCTCGGCCTCCCAAGTAGCTAGGACTACAGGCATGCACCACCATGCCTGGCTAATTTTTTTTTTATTTATTTTTTGTAGAGATGAGGGTCTCACTATGTTGCCCAGATTGGTATCTAATTCCTGGGCTCAAGTAGTCTTTCCACCTCAGCCTTCCAAAGTGCGGGGATTACAGGTGTGAGCCACTGCACTCAGCCAACTATCAGTTTTTTATATAACAATTTGGTAAGTCATTGAATTTTCACTTGGATCCATTTGTAGAGCTTCAAGTTAGACAATATACTATTTAAAATGTATGTGCCTAGAACTAAGATAGGTATTACAGGAAATATAATAAAGAAGACTTTATTCATAAGGAAAATAAAGCAGGGATAGTTGGCTGTGTGTCAAAAGTGCTAAATCACAGGTGACAGGCATTGGCAATCCATGCATGTGTTCCTTAGGATTTTGGTGTTCAGTGAAATCTAGAAAAACTGCTCTAAGAGTCTAATAGCAGTGATGTGCTTACTTTGTGTATTCTTCAAGGTTGTCCTGAAAATACACCCTTGGTTTCATTCTCCTGAATGTCCTTGTACACGCATTTGTGCAAATAGCCACTATCTGAGCACCTGTGGTTGGTGGGTGCTCTCCTGGTGAGGGGACACTGCAGTGTCCAGTCCTGCTCTGTGGGGAATGGGGATTGAATGAGGTCACATGGACGGCACTATCATGGTGCCTGGCTCTAGGTAAGACCTCACCCTTGCTGATTTCTGATTACGTTGTTTGCAGTCATTTCATTATGAATCTATTTCTAAATGTAAAAGTTGGCCAAGTACAGAGGCTCATGCCTGTCATCCTAGCACTTTGGGAGGCCAAGGCTAGTGGATCACTTGAGGTCAGGAGTTTGAAACCAGCTTGGCCATCATGGTGAAACCCCATCTCTACTAAAAATACAAAAAATTAATTGGGCATGGTGATACATGCCTGTAATCCCAGCTACTCAGGAGGCTGAGGCAGGAGAATCACTTGAATCTGGGAGGCAGAGGTTGCAGTGGACTAAGATCGTGCCACCGCACTCCAGCCTGGGCGACAGAGCAAGACTCCATCTCAGAAAAACAAACAAAGTCTGCAGTCCTGGGTGAAAACTCTACATGTTGCTCTACTGGCCCCCCTTCTAGTGGCAGCAGCAGGGCACCTGTGTCTCCCCTCCAGGAGTTATTTTTAAATAGCTTCATGCCTTCATGCTTTTTGGTTTAAAAGCATGCAATCATGTGTTGAAAGCAGTTTTGCTTTTTTTTTTTTTCTGTTGGAGTCTCACTCTGTCACCCAGGCTGGAGTACAGTGATGTGACCTTGGCTTACTGCAGCCTTGACCTTCTGGGTTCATCTGGGCTCAAGCAGTTATCTCACCTCAGCCTCCTGAGTAGGTGAAAGTACAGGCACACCACCACACCCAGCTAATTTTTTATTTTTATTATTTTTGTAAAGACAGGGTCTCACTATATTGCCCAGGCTGGTCTCAAATTCCTGGGTTCAAGCTATCTTCCTGCCTCGGCCTCCCAAAGTACTGGAATTATAGGCATGAGCCACCATGTCCAGCACATTTTGAATTTCTTAAATTGCTATCAAAAGCTTCATCTGGGAAGCTGAGGCAAAAGAGAGGACTGCTTGAGCCCAAAAATTCAAGACCAGCCTGGGCAACAAAGTGAGACCTTGTGTCTACAAAAATACAGACTCAGCCAATCGTGGTGGCTTGCACCTGTAGTCGCAGCTACTCAGGAGGCTGAGGCAGGAGGATCACTTGAGCCCAGGAGGTCGAGGCTGCAGTGAGTTGAGATAACACCACTGCACTGCCCTGGACAACAGAGCAAGACCCTGTACCTAGGGGAAAAAAAGTAAATATTTGAATTAATTATTTGGTAAATGTGGACTTAACTCCAATGTGTCCTGTGATGTAAACCCTGAGGGTCTTTTCCTTTTGTGATTCCAGCCACAGTTCTAAGAGTGGTTCTGCTATTCTTGGTTCATCCTAAGCTGATTTCAGAAAATTAATTGATTGCTATAGTGACCAATATCACACTTTTGAACTGATTTCTGGCTTACCCTTCTTGTATGAATATATAGCTATGTGCATGTGTCTGAGTGCACTGAGTTTCTAACTCTGCGTAACTACTTCACGGCCACTAGAAATCATTCTTTTGGATTTTTTAAATCTTTAAAACTCATCCATATTTGCAGAATATAACTCTTATTTCTTGTTTGACTTGAATTCCCTAACCATTCCTTCTCAAAGAGTTTTGGCAAGGACTTTGGATGTCTTAGTAAAATAAAAATAAAGATGGCTGTGTTTTTTGGCTTGATGTGTTACTTATTTCTTCTTTGGTCATATGTATACACATGTGTATATATAATTTTTAATAATCCCAACCACTGATTTTTTTCTTTTAGATGCAAATATTAAAAATGCATTATTTCTGTGTACTTTCAAACTTCTTCTGAGAGACTCTTTTTAAAAAGTTTTAACTTTTCATCTCCATTTTCAGGCCCCTGACATTTATGGGTTCGCAGACTAAGCGAGTCCTGCTCACCCCACTCATGCATCCAGCTCGCCCTTTCCGGGTCTCCAATCATGACAGGAGCAGCCGGCGTGGGGTGATGGCGAGCAGCCTGCAGGAGCTCATCAGCAAGGTGCCCGGCAGCCCACATGTCTCCCCCAGTCCACAGGGACACCCTGCACTCACACAGGGCCGTGGTCTTGGGCTCTAAGCCAGGGTCAGGACACAAAGGTCAAGAAAAGCAGCACCTCACTGGGAGGGAGCTGAGAGAGAAATCAGGAGTGACTGCTGGTGGTTACCGAGTTTCTTTTTTTTTTTCTGTTTTTAAGACAGGATCTTGCCATGTTGACCAGGCTAGCCTCAAACTCCTGGGCTTAAGTGATCCTCCCACTTCAGCCTCCCAACTGCCTGCCAATTTCTTTCTTGGGTGATGAAAGTGCTGTAAAATTGAGTGTGGTGACAGTGGTCCAACTCTGTGAGCATACCAAAAACCACTGCACTGGACACTTTAAATGAGTGGATCATATGATACGTGAATTATATATCAATAAAGCTGTTATTGAAAGAGGAGGAAAAGAAAGAAGGAGAAACAACAAGTTAAACTCATCAGACCCTCTCTTGGCCTCAGAGATTCTGAGGGCAAAGATTAGGTAAAAATAATCAAGGGGAACATTACATCTCTGTACCATAAAGAATTTAGGTACAAAGACAAAAACCAATAAATAGTCACCAATGGAGAATGTCGATTTGTTTCTTTGACAAGGGAGGATGCAGGGAAGCAGCTGACTTTGGAAGTCTGGTTTTGTTTACAAAGGCCAAGATCTAGAACAGTGTCCTAGACCACCAAATAAGGGAGAATCCCAGCCTCTCAGAGGGGCATAACTCTGACTCAGGCACCCATGGAAACAAGAAACAAGCATCCAACACACAGTGTCTGAAGCAAGAGAGACGCTCAGCTATGCACACGAGGCTGCAGCTCTTACAGTAGCATACATGTAAGAGTTTTCTTTTTATTCATCTAAATAAGTAGGTAATCGTAGAAATTATAATTATTTAATGTAACAATTATGTCATATATCTTAAGAAGACAGATCCATTAAAACCCTTAACTTCCTGACCGCATACAGTGGCATGTACCTGTAATCCCAGCTACTCAGGAGGCTGTGGCAGGAAGATTGCTTGAGCCCAGGAGTTTGAGGCTGTGATGCACTGTGATTGTGTCTGCGAATAGCCACTGCACTCCAGCCTGGACCACAGAGTGGGCCCCCATCTTAAAAAGAACATTCTTCCCTGTTTCCGAGCAAAGACTGAGTCATAGAAACCAATCAAGGTTACCTTTACCATTAAAATTTTATCAAAATCAGCCAACATTTTTGAATATTATAACTAATAAATGTCATTGGATGGTCACATGGAAATATCTGGCTTCACTCCATTTCTCTGATGCGTTGCACACCTAGACTCTGGATGCCCTACTCATCACCACCAGACTGGTCAGTCTGGTGCTGGAGGAAGATGGCACCGTGGTGGACACAGAAGAGTTCTTTCAGACCTTGGGAGACAACACACATTTCATGATCTTGGAAAAAGGACAGAAGTGGATGCCCGTAAGTGAAAACATTGTCACCCAAACAGCTACTGGGTAAATTTTTTACTTACAAAAGTACATGCCCTACTTGGGTATGACTTGTCCACTTTCTAAATATGCATTTTGTACTCACCTAACAATAGGATCCACTGCCCTCAAAGGTATTCTTATAAGTGTTTCTAGGAAACTTAGTCTCTCTGTGAACTTAGGCTATTTGATATAAAGGAAATAAATCCAAGGAACAAGCTTTGGCCAGTGAGTAGCTACAGATCCCATAAAATGCATGGAATCAACCTGGCAACTCTTCACCAGTTTGGAAGGCTGGAGAAGTAAACACCATCAAGGAAGGTAGGGAGAGTGTGTGCATGCATGCACATATGTGAATACGGAGATTTAGAAAAGTAAAGAGACAGAATGAAGCCTTCTGTCTCTGGGAAAACTACAGATGATATAGCTTAAAAACCTTTCCCATTATAAAACACCTAAAAATGTAAAGCACAATATTAAAACACCTTTTCACATAATAAACTGATATCCAAGAAAGATAAATCCTCAGTGGTTAAAATTTTGTGAGGCCAGCATTCAGAGTTCAATGCAAACACTGAAGCTGGCAGATCCACAGGCATCTCCTCTGGAGACTCTCAACCTGTGAGTACCCACTCACCTCAGGGACAGATCCTAGGAGGACAGGAGACAGCCTCCAGCTGACAGAAAGTCGGGGGTGAGATTTGAAGATCTGCCTAAAGCAGGGAATCTTAGAGCCCTCTCCTGGGAATTTGGCCCACAATCTGCCCTTATGAAGATTTAGGCACTGCTGAGTTCCAAACCCCTAAGCTGAGAGTTCGGTTTTCAGAGATGTGGGGGAATAGCATCAATGGAGGGGTTTGCTTATTGGATTATCTTTGCTCCAGCCCTGTTTCCAGGGTTGATAATGCCCAAGGTAACTAGCAGGAGCATAGGCAGATACCCTTGGAATGAACGTCCATCCTGGCCTCAAAGAGTTTTCATTCCTAATGTTTTCACAATGCAAGTTTACAGTCAAAACACAGAACATAAGGACTCAGGCACTACATTCGTGAGAGTAAGCAGAAGCAATAAAGTCAGGCCTGCCAGGACTGCAGATGTTGGAATCATCAGATACAGAGTATATAATTAGTGTACTTAAAATGTACATAACTAATGTATGATAACAAATGCAAAATTATTATAATGTGGTGTATCTTGTGCATACAAAGGTTAGAACAAGCAGACTGGCAGCAGATCTCCAGAGACCCAAGTATAGATTCTCACAGTGTATGTGAAGTAGTTATATTCTCGGCTTAAATAGTTTAGTGTCTGTTTAAAAAAAATTTTTTTTTAAAGAAAAATAAATAAAAGAAAAAGAATGCCTCACACATGGCTAAATTTGACTGGCTAAATAAATAAATAAAATGCTCAAAGAAACATTAAAAATAGCCGAAAGTAAGAATAGTCAGGAATTCAAGACCAGTCTAGGCAACATAGCAAAACCCCAATCTCTACCAAAAAATTTTTTTAAAGGATTAGCTGGGCATGGTGGTACACACTTGAAGTCTTAGCTGCTCAGGAGGCTGAGGCAGGAGGATCACTTGAGCCCAGGAGTTGGAGGCTGCAATGAACTATGATCGCACCACTGCACTCTAGCCTGAATGACAGAGCAAGATCCTGTCTCCAAAACAATAAAAAATAAGAAAACAGCAGTCTGGGCAACATGGCATATCCCATCTCTACCAAAAAGTACAAAAATTAGCCTGGCATAGTGGTACATGCTTGTAGTCCCAGCTACTTGGGAGGCTGAGATGGGAGAATCACTTGAGCCTAGCAGGTCAAGGCAGAGAGTCATGATTGCACCATTGCACTCCAGCCTCAGTGACAGAGGGAGACCCTTCAAAATAAAACTAAATTTGAAAAGAACAAGAGACAATAAGAATATTGGAGACCCTGTCAAAATAAATTTGAAAAGAACAAAAGACAATAAGAACTGACTAAGCAGATTTGAAATAAATAGAATTTTTGGAAATAAAAATTGTAACACCTGAAATTAAGTAAATGGAAACTCAGGTTAGACAGAACTGAAGATAATGATAAAAGATCTGAAAGATGTTTCCTCTGATGTAACACATAGCAACAGGGGTGGGGAACACAAAGGATGTGAGAGACCGGACTGAAATCTAATATCTTGCTTTTTGGCATCCTCAGGTAGGGAAGGTTTTTTTTAAAACAAGACACAATGCACAAGTCATTTTTTAAAAAAAAGATAAAAATCAATTTATTTAAGAATGTTGTTCATCAAAAGACACTATAAAGGAAGTAAAACAATAAGCCACGAAATGGGGAAAAAGTATTTTCAACATCACCTGATAAAAGATTAGTATTCAGTAAATGTAAGTAACTCATACAAATCAATTATGAAAACAACAAATAATCCAATTTTAAAATGAGCTAAAAGAGATCACACACGGTGGCTCACACCTACAATCCCAGCACTTTGTGGGGCCAAGGTGGGAGGATTGCTTGAGCCCAGGAATTCAAGACCAGCCTAGGCAACAAAGCAAGACTTTGTCTCTACTAAAAATAAAAAAAATTAGCCAGGTATGGTGGTGCACACCTGTAGTCCCAGATACTTAGGAGCTGAAGCAAGAGGATTGCTTGAGCCCAGGAGTTTGAGGTTGCAGTGAGCTATGATCACACCACTGCATTCCAGCCTGGGTGACAGAGCAAGCTTCAAGGAAAAAAAAGGAGGATACAAGAGACAGACACAGGCATCTCCAGAATAAACAATGATACCATTTTTACACCATTAAATTTAGGATTGCTAGACTTCTTGACTTTTTTAATTTTTAAGACATAGGGAGCCAGGCACGGTGGCTCACGCCTATAATCCTAGCATTTTGGAAGGCCGAGGCAGGCTGATCAGCTGAAATCAGGAGTTCAAAACCATCCTGGCCAACACAGTGAAACCCGATCTCTACTAAAAATACAAAAATTAGCTGGGCATGGTAGCACGCGCCTGTAATCCCAGCTACTTGGGAGGCTGAGGCAGGAGAATCACTTGAATCCGGGCGGTGGAGGTTACAGTGAGCCGAGATCATGCCACTGCACTCCAGCCTGGAGACAGAATGAAACTTCATCTTCAAAAAAAAAAAAAATTAATTAATGAGGACCCCAACAGCTTTTGTTTGTGCAGGTTATATCAATGGATAAGTTTGGGGTTGTGTTTTGTTTCTGTTTTTTTTGTTTTGTTTTGTTTTGTTTTGTTTTTTTTGAGACAGAGTCTCTCTGTGTCACCTAGTCTGGAGTGCAGTGGTGCGATCTTGGCTCAAGCGATTCTTGTGCTTTAGCCTCCCAAGTAGCTGGGGTCACAGGCACACACCACCATACCTGGCTAATTTTTGTATTTTTAGTAGAGACAGGATTTCACCATGTTGGCCAGGCTCGAACACCTGACCTCAAGTGATCCACCTGCCCTGGCCTCCCAAAATGCTGAGATTACAGGCGTGAGCCACCACACCCAGCTTATATCAATAAATTCTGTAGACATCAGACAATCAGGAGTTCTCAACTGCAGAGACTTTGTCCCTTGGGGGACACTTATTAACATCTGAAGACATGTTAGGCTGTTACATCTAGTGGGTATAGACCAGAGATGCTACCAAACACCCTACAATCCACAGGACAATCCAACAGCAAAGATCTATCCAGCCTCAAATGTAAGTAGTATCAAGGTTGGGAAACTATAAGCTATAGATAGATATAGATATTCCCAATAGTCAAAATTGGTTGTTTTTGGTTTTTGGTTTTTGGTTTTTCTGAGACTGAGTCTCACTCTGTCGCCCAGGCTGGAGTGCAATGGCATGATCTTGGCTCACTGAATCCTCTCCCTCCTGGGTTCAAGTTATTCTCCTGACTCAGCTTCCCAAGTAGCTAGAATTACAAGTGCCTGCCACCATGCCTGGCTTTTTTTTTTTTTTTTTTTTTTTTTTTTGGCGTTTTTAGTAGATACAGGTTTTCACCACTTTGCCCAGGCTGGTCTCGAACTCCTGACCTCAGGTCAGCTACATGCCTCGGCCTCCCAAAGTGCTGGGATTACAGGCATGAGCCACCATGCCCTGCGTTTTTTGTTTATTGTTGTTGTTGTTGTTTGCTTGCTTTTTGTTTTGAGACAGTCTTGCACTGTTGCTTAGGCTGGAGTGTAGTGGCATAATCTCAGCTACCTCTACCTCCTGGACTCAAGCAATCTTCCCACCTCAGCCTCCAAGTAGCTGGGACTATAGGCACATGCCACCACACCTGGCTGATTTTTGTATCTTTTTGTAGAGACAAAGTTTTGCCATGTTGGCCAGGCTGGTTTCAAACTCCTGGTTTCAAGCTCCTGAGCTCTAGTAATCCACCACCTCTGCCTCCCAAAGTGCTGGGATTACAGGTGTGAGTCACCACACCCAGCAAATATTCAAAATTTAAACTATTTGGAAGTTACTAATTAGTATTTTTTTTAAAAAGAAACTAAAATTCAGAAATTTTAAAATACGTATTAATTCATTAAAAGTAATGACCCACTCCAGGTTAACTGACTCACATATTTTTATGAAAAGTGACTATTTTCCAAAACAAAAAGATTGAGGAATGACATTTTTTACATTTTTGTAAATTTCTTTAATGTCTAGCTTAATAGAAGATTCTTATATCTGCTTTTTTATATTCAGTCTGTTGTAACATACTGTTTTGATGGAAGTATGGAGAAAATTCATCCTGACACAAATATGCAGCTGGGAAAGGAGGAGGATTTTAATAGTCTATTCAGAGAGTTAAAGATACTCCTTTTTATATTATGCCAGAGCTCATCAAGTCATGGTTTCAAGGTAGTTAGTTGAGGTGTTTTCAGAAAGCTCAGCTATAGCGTGTAATCTGAAGGTATACCAGTGAAGTTGGCCTCCTCTGTTACAGTGAATCCATTGGTCTGTCTTGCATTTTGAAAGGACCTTTTTCCTGCGGATGATTTTGTAATAGTAGGCACTGGTCATTGAGAAAAACTGATTCACTGAGTTATGCAGGATTGCCAAATGTACAGTGGAAACAGCACTTCTTGTGATGATTATTACCTGCCACCCCTCCCCCACCGCCAACCGCTTTTTTTTTAAGACAGGGTCTTGCTCTGTCACTCAGGCTGGAGGGCAGTGGCATTATCTTGGTTCACTGCTGCCTTCACCTCCTGGGCTCAAGGGATTCTGCAACCTCATCCTCCTAATTGGGACTACTGGTGCGTGCCACCACACCCAGCTAAATTTTTGTATTTTTTGTAGAGATGGGGTTTCTCCATGTTGCCCAGGCTAATCTTGAACTCCTGGGTTCATGTGATCCACCTGCCTCAGCCTCCCTAAGTGTAGGGATTACAGGAATGAGCCACCGTGCCTGGCCTCATTTTGACCTCTCAGCCCCTTGACAGGGCCTCAGGATTCCTGGGTGTGTCCAGATTACACTTTGATAACCTCTCCATTAAATCATTTACAGATAATTCAAAAATATGCAAAATTAACAATATGATGTTTGAGATACACATGTTCTGAAAATAGGGAAAAGTAAGGGGAAAATGCATGACATAAAAACCTCTTGAGAGGAGGGGAGGGAGATGTGACTTGGAGGTGCATGGGATCTCTAAGGGATGGCGGTGTGTAGGTTTTCTTTTATGTCCTGTTCGTTACTTCTATGTATATTACACATATACTCATATATATATATATATATATATACACACACACACACACACATATGTATATATATATATAACCTCACAATTTTCCTGACTGGAAAAGAAACCATAGACCAATTAATAAAGCATAATATTTAGAATAAAATGTAATCTTTAAAGCAGGTGGGGACCAGGTGTGTGCGGTGACTCATGCCTGTAATCCCAGCACTTTGGGAGGCTGAGGCTGGTAAATCACGAGGTCAGGAGTTCAAGACCAGCCTGGCCAAGATGGTGAAACCCCGTCTCTACTAAAAATACAAAATTTAGCCGGGTGTGGTGGTGGACACCTGTAATCCCATCTACTCCAGAAGCTGAGGCAGAGAATTGCTTGAACCCGGGAGGCAGAGGTTGCAGTGAGCCGAGATCATGCCACTGCACTCCAGCCTGGGGCACAAGACTCTGTCTCAAAAAAAAAAGAAAAAACAAAAAAACGCAGGCGGGGCGATTATGTCTGTATATGAGACAATTGGAGGTGAATTAGATAAATCTTTTAAAGCAAATAATTGGGCTGCATGGCTTTTTGCTCAAGGAAAGTACAGCAGCAAGAATAATGCACCCACAGACACCTCTGTCTTAAATCTCAGCCGTGGCATTATAGGATTAAGTGAAGGCTGTTGGGGTGGGTTGGGGGTTGTCCTGGATTATCTCGGGGAGGCAGAAGTCCTCACAAGGGTCCTTATGGGAGGGAGGCAGGAGGTGAGAGTGAGGGCCAGAGGCAGAGGAGGAGGAGGGATGTCGCCGGAGAAGCCGGGGAAAGCGAGGGCCCGGGCCTGTCCTGCAGCCCCCCGGCAGCCCTGCGCCCTGGCTTGGTCTCAGACCTGGCGTGTGAGAGCATTAGTGTGTGGGTTTAAAACCACTGAGTTTCTGGTCATTTGTTACAGCCGCAGTAGGAGATGGGAAAGGCGGATTTTGTTTTTCTAAAAGAGACACTCGGCTAACAGGGAGGAGTTGGTGGTGGGCGCTGGGAACCCGGCTGCAGGGCAGGGCGGTGGGGGCGGTGCGATGTCACAGGTGTAGATGCCACCGTGGGCCACGGGCTCCAGGGGGCTCTCGGCCTGTTTGGCTGCCCAACCACCTTCCCTGGATCCCAGCCACCTGTAGGCCTTTCTGGGCAAAGCCAGTGTAGACTGAGACCAGACCGCCCGAGCAGGAAGCTGCCAGCAGGTGTCTCGCTCCTCGGTGGCAGCGCCCTCAGGAAGAGCGCGGCCCCGCAGCCCCTGCCCGGCGAGGCCACCGGAGGGCATCATAATTTTAAGACCAAGACTGAAGACATTAAGGGAGAGTAAAATTAAAACTTTCAAGAGTCTGAAAGAGATATGAGGCCAGGAAAGAGGCGCGGGATGGAAGGAGAAGCCCTCTCTGATGCCAGGATCCGAGCTTTCCAAACACGTTTCCCGGCTGAGGGCTCGCTAGCGTCCCCAAGAGGCAGCTGAGAGAAAACAGCCTCAGTTTTGATTTTTTTTTTTTTTTTAACTGGTTTTTTGGTGGTAGTGGTGGTGGTGGGTTTTTTTGGTTTTGCTTGTTTGTTCTTTTGAGATGGAGGCTCACTCTGTCGCCCAGGCTGGAGTGTAATGGCGCGATCTCGGCTCACTGCAGCTTCTGCCTCCCGGGTTCAAGTGATTCTCCTGCCTCAGCCTTCCGAGTAGCTGGGATTACAGGCGTGCACCACTATGCCCAGCTAATTTTTGCATTTTGAGTAGAGACGGGGTTTCGCCATGTTGGCCAGACTGGTCTCAAACTCCTGACCTCAGGTCATCCTCCAGCCTTGGCCTCCCAAAGTGCTGGCATTACAGGCGTGAGCCACCATGCCCAGCCTCTGCTTTGCTTTGTAAAGTCAGAAAAGACAGCTACAACTGCTTAGGAAAGGATAATGAAGTCAACCTCACCTGAGATTCCACCTCACAAAATCTTTTCTTATTTTTTCCTTTTTTTTTTTTTTTTTTGAAGGGAGTGGAGAGGGTCTCACTCTGTCTCCCAGTCTGGAGGGCAGTGATGTAATCACAGCTCACTGCAGCCTCAACCTCCTGGGGTTCAGGAGGTCCTCCTGCCCCAGCCCCCACCCCCCATCGTGCTGAGACTACAGGCATGAGCCACTGCACCTGGCCACAAAAATCTTTCTTGAAAGACAAATTCACATCAAAGATAAATGCCTTTCATTTGTACCTTGAGGCAGCTTTGCTGTCATATTTTTAAAGTGTCACAGGAGAGACAGACAGATTCCCAATCCATACATACCCCACATCTATTCAAACAAATTCCGGATGATGAGAATTAAGAGGCTACAGCTGGAACCTCAAGTGGGTTTGTCTGTATGGTGGGAACAGGGGAATAAAGAAGGCTGGCCACAGCAAGGAGGGTTTGGATAATTTTAGAGGTATTTATGTTTTAGGTTCCCATTCATGAGGTCACTGGTATTAGTGGATTTACCATTCACAGCCTCAGCTACTTCCAACCCTGAAGGCTCACAAGACCTAGGAACCCTGTCAATTGTCTAGACCCAAATCCTGAGTGCTGCAAGATTTGTATGTGGCGCAAGCCACTCAGGAAGAACAGCTCCTGGCCTGGCATTTGTACTGTGCAGCAGCTTTGCTCTCATATTTTTAAAGCATCTTGTAGGGGAAATTCTGTTCCGTTGCTAATTATAAACCTGGGGGTGTGTAGAGGTCTCCGACTTCCTCCTCCAAGCCAGGGGGTCTGCTGCATGGCTTTGGGCTTTCCCATGGAGTCAGCTCTTACCCTGGGAGATTCTTAAAACAGGAGTGCTCCAGGAAGGTGCCCACTCTACCCCTCACTTCAGCCATATGTTTCTGGTACTTTCCGCCCAGTAGCCACCCATAAAATTGAACAAATGCTGTCTGCTTTTCCATAACCCTAACTGTGTTATAGTCATGAGAGGAGAGTCTCATGTCACCAGGTAAACATAGTAGCCTCCAGGGCGAGTGGGTTCCCACCACTTGTCAGGGATAACTATCCACTGAGCAAAGGGGTCCTGAAATCTAGGCCCTGACACCATACCAGCCTCATCCTGAGTCCAGAACTGAAAGCAAATTAGGGAGAGACACCTTGTGGCTACTTGGACAGGGTCGTAGTGTGCACAGATGGGTCCTGCTGAAAGCACCTTTCGATGGATTAGCCACAGAGCAGCTCACAGATCTTAAACAGACAGATAGGAGAATCTGAAGCTGGCATAAGAGCAGAGTGATGATGTGGGAGGGTTACGAAGGTTCCTGAAGTGTGTCCCTCCTCTCATTGTCGCAGGGCAGCCAGCATGTTCCCACTTGCTCGCCACCAAAGAAGTCAGGAATAGCGAGAGTCACCTTTGACTTATACAAGCTGAAACCCAAGGACTTCATCGGCTGCCTCAACGTGAAGGCCACCATGTACGAGATGTACTCCGTGTCCTACGACATCCGGTGCACAGGACTCAAGGCTCTGCTGAGGTAACACACTCCGAGGGTCACCTCCAGGGGTCTGGAGAGTACAGGAGGTGTGCACAGGTCGCGAGTTCCCACCCTGTTCCTCTGGGCTCCCAGGCCGGCTGCTACTGTTAGGCCACTTGGAGCTATGTTGTCTGAAGCGGGTCAACTCTTAAGCCACAGGCTCATTTCACACAACAGAAGGTCTCCAGCCAAAAAAGAATTGTTTCTTCCAAAGACCGTTAACTAGTCATTAGAACAAAAGCTAAATTATAAACATAAAGAGGAACTACATTTATTTTAAGAAATTGAGCACTTAATTCTAGGTGATGATAACTAAAACCAGAGCCGTGGAGGTCGTGGCTGGGTTTGTATACAGCGGCCACCTAGACCCGGGCAAATCATATGCTTTTGTGTATCTGCTGTACTCCTGATAACTTCAGCCTCACTGGTAAAGTGGCACGGGTGTGTGTCTGCTCCACATAATGCCAGGGCACTGTCATCCCAAAGATGAGGGCCAGGCTGGTTGCACAGCATCCCAGGAGAGAACTTTTAGAAGACAGATTCCCAATCCAACCATATCCCAGACCTATTCAAACAAAATTCCATGTGATCAAAAGGAGCCTTCCTGGGTGTTCCTGCTCCATAACCAGGTGGCACCCCTGCCACTGAGCCTGGAACTGAGAGACACAGCAGTCCCTGCTCTAAGGAATCAGCTGTGTGACCTTTCACAGATTCCTTAACTTCTCTGAGCCTTGCTTTTACCATCTGTAAATGAGAAGATTGGGCCAGGTGTAGTAGCTCATGCCTATGATCCCAGCACTTTGGGAGGCCGAGGCAAGCAGATCACTTGAGCCCAGAAGTCCAAGACCACCCTGGCCAACATGGTGAAACCCTGTCTCTATTAAATATACAAAAATTAGCTAGGCATGGTGGTGGGCACCTGTAGTCTCAGCTACTGGAGAGGCTGAGGCAGGAGAATTGCTTAACCCTGAGAGGCAGAGGTGCAGTGAGCCAAGATCCACCACTGAACCGAGACCGTGCCACTGCACTCCAGCCTGGGCGACAGAGCAAGACTCGGTCTCAAAACTAACTAACTAAATAAATAAATATACAGAAAATAAAAAGAGAAAGTTGCTTCAAAGCACTTTACAATTGCCAGGGCTCTAAATACACCTACTTCTCCTCCAGTAAATCTACTGTTGATCCTTAAAGAATTAATCTCTTTGGAGGGAGTGGACGGGAGAGCAGCTGACTGCAGTAGAAAGGTCTCCAAGTCTAAAGGTTTTGCAACTGCTGCCATTCCAGTGCTCCCGTGCATCCCCCTTGGCAGGACTGCCCGTTTCTTTTTGAGGGTGTTGGTTCTGTCCCCCGTGGCCTTGATAACTGCTCTGATCAGTGCTGAGCACAGCAAAGGGGGAATGCCCTCCTCTCAGGGGTCTCCTGGCCTCACCTGAGGTGGGCCAGGGTGTGTGACTTTGGTTTTTAGGTTTTTGGGTTTTGTTTGTTTGTTTTGAAATGGAATTTTGCTTTTATTGCCCAGGCTAGAGTGCAATGACAGGATCTTGGCTTACCACAACCTCTGCCTCCCAGGTTCAGTCGATTCTCTTGCCTTAGCCTCCTGAGTAGCTGGGATTACAGGCATGCACCACTATGCCTGGCTAATTTTGTCTTTTTAGTAGAGATGGGGTTTCTCCCTGTTGGTCAGGCTGGTCTCGAACTCCCCACCTCAGGTGATCTGCCGGCCTCAGCCTCCCAAACTGCTGGGATTATAGGAGTGAGCCACTGCGCCTGGCCTACACTTGGATTTGTAAAGTGAGACAGGAGTGTTACAACCGAAAAAGGTATAATGAAGAAAGCTAACCTCACCCAAAATTCTACCTCAGCAAAATCTTTTTTCTTCTTCTTTTCATCTTTCTTTTTTTCTTTTTCTTTTTTTTTGAGATAGCGTCTCACTCTCTTGCCCAGGCTGGAGTGCAGTGGTACGATTTTGGCTCACTGCAACCTCTGCCTCCCAAGTTCAAGCAATTCTCGTGCCTCAGCCTCCCGAGTAGCTGGGACCATAGGCACACACCACCACACCTGGGTAACTTTTGTATTTTTAGTAGACACAGGGTTTCACCATGTTGGCCAAGCTGGTCTTAAACTCCTGGCCTCAGATGATCCGCCCACCTTGGCCTTCCAAAGTGCTTGGGATTACAGGCATGAGCCAGCACGCCTGGCCTTTTTTTTTTTTTTTAAATAGACAGGATCTCATTCTGCTGCCCAGGCTGAAGTGCAGTGGTGCAATCATAGCTCACTGCAGCTTCCAACTCCTGGGCTCAAGAGATCCTCCCAACCCAGCCTCCAAAAGTGCTGGGATTATAGGCATGAGCCACCACACCTGGCCACAAAATCTTTCTTGAAAGACAAGTTCAGCCTTCTTGTTACTAATGTGTATCCTCTGATGGATCCGATGACACCACAAACAGCCAGGGAACTCAGCACAGCCCCCACACTGGCGGCACCGCCTGCTGGGGACTTTGTTGTTGGTCCTGGGAGCAGTGGGCCTCCTGACGAGACAGCTGCCCAGGCTTGGCTAGCACATGCCCATGGGCTCAGCCACCGCTGAATGTCCTGCTCCTCCCTTAGGAAGGGAAGGGATTTTTTTTTTTTTGAGACAGAGTCTCGCTCTCTCACCAGGCTAGAGTGCAATGGCTCGACCTCAGCTCACTGTAACCTCTGCCTCCCGGGTTGAAGTGATTCTCCTGCCTCAGCCTCCCAAGTAGCTGGAACGACAGGTGCACACCACCACCCTGGCTAATTTCTGTATTTTTTTCTAGAGAAGGGGTTTCACCATGTTGGCCAGGATGGTGAACATCCTTTACCTTAACCTCGTGATCTGGCTGCCTTGGCCTCCCAAAGTGCTGGGATTACAGGCATGAGCCACCGTGCCCGGCCAGGAAGCGATTTTAAAACTGGAATGAAATCCTTTAGCTTTGGACTAGGTCGAGAATGAGAATGAGAACTTGAGGCAAAGTGTTATAAGTCCAATGTAACACTAATGCAGACTCAGCCTGAGGACTGAAAGGCCAGGAGAGGGCAAGCTTTTCCCTCCCCAAACGTCGGGAACAAGTTGGAATATCTGGCCACCCTCAGCCACCTGGGTCACAGGATCATGATGCCAGTTTTTGCTAGAACTTTCCCTCAGCCCAACCTGTCCTTTCACCGGACCTGACTGATTTCAGTAGCAGTGCCCCTAGAACAGCCTAGCAGCCCGAAGCCCAGGACACAGCACAGCTGTGCTCCACACAGAGCTTGCCAGCCCCTCAACAAGCAGGCCATGCTTCAGGTGGCTCGTGGGAGCTGTGCTTCTTGGGGTGGTCTTGGGCCAGCAGCCGGGGGTCCCCAGGGAGCTCACAGAAACCTGCTCCTGGCCAGACCCACTGCTGCAGCAGCTGCATCTGTGCCAACCCCGGGACACGGGTACCCTGAGAGTGCTCAGACAGCCACGCTCTAAATGTGAGCCTGGCCTTCTCAAAATGCCTTTTGGTGGGGGAAGTGAAGTATCCGCATCCTGTCTGTTTCTCGCTGGCCCAAAATCCCAGGCTAATGCGTCCCATCTCCCTCTGTTGCAGGAGCCTGCTGCGGTTCCTGTCCTACTCCGCCCAGGTAACTGGACAGTTTCTCATCTATGTGGGCACGTCCCTGCTCCGGGTGCTGGATGACACAGAAGAGCGGTCATCCCTCAGGTCACACGTCAGGGGCCAGCTCACATGTGGATAGGGATGCAGCCTGCTGCGGGCTCTTGAGCCAAACGAAGCGCAGTGTTTGGCTCAGTGACGAATGTTGAAGATGCTTTTATGTTCTGAGCCACGTGCACTTGTAGGTCACTGGTCACCCTGCTGAGGAGTGGTGCCCAGGAAAGGAAAGGGCTTGGTGGTACATGAAGTGTAGACAGTAAGCCAGGGTGCCCTGGGAGGGAGGCGTGGAGGGCCCCTGGGAAGCGACCGAGCAGCAGGTGTGCCCAGGAGCAGTGTGCATGTGTCAGAGCCATCTGGTCTGTCATCCCCTGCAATAAATCCATCGCAAGAATGACCTTCAAGATGTGCTACTTCCTGTGCCTCCTTTGTCTCTCAGAACAGAAAAACAAAGGAACTTTATATAAAAGCAAAACTCAGCCAGGAATATTCTGCTAACAGACATAACTACTCATAAGTCTTTATTAGTGCCACAAAAATAACAAGCTGAGAAATGTTACTGTGTTTTTTTCAAAATCCCCAAAGGGGGCCCTCACACTGAAGTACTCAATTTTGGAGGTCTTCAAGGACTTTTTCACTTGTGAAAGTGAAAGGACTTTACTTTTTCAGCTTTTTTTTTTTTTTTGAGACAGTGTCTAGCTGGGTCACCCAGGCTGGAGTGCAGTGGTGTGATCTTGGCTCACTGCCGCCTCGACCCTTGGACTCAAGCCATTCTCCCACTTAAGCCTCCCGAGTAACTGAGATTACAGGTGCACACCACCACACCTAGTTTTTTATTTTTGTAGAGTTGGGGTCTTGCTATGTTGCTCAGGCTGGTCTCAAACTCCTGGATTCAAGCAACCCTCCTCCCTGGGCCTCTCAAAGTTCTGAGATTACAGACTGGAGCCACGTCACCAGGCCCAGTCTCTTTCTTTAAAAAAAAAAAAAAAAAAAAAACTGCACCCTCAGCTGCAGATGCTGCCTGCAGCCAGGCAGAGCACTGGGTTGCCAAAGTGGAGCTGTGCCTCATGCTGGCTCAGCTGCAAGGACTGTTCTTCTGTCCTTCTGTCCCTCCTGTCTGTGGCTGGGGTCTCTAGCTGTAGGCACAGCTGGCTGAAGGCAATCAGATGACATTGTAAGAATCTAGGATGGGTACAGTGGCTCACACCTGTAATCCTAGCACTTTGGGAGGCCAAGGCGGGTGGATCACCAGAGGTCAGGAGTTCGAGACCATCCTGGCCAACATGGTGAAACCCCGTCTATACTAAAAATACAAAAATTAGCTGGGCATGGTGGTGCACGCTTGCAATCCCAGCTACTCAGGCCGAGGCAGGAGAATCACGGCTGAAGCAGAAGAATCACTTGAGCGAGACTCTGTCTCAAAAAAAAAAAAGAAATGAATCTGTCTCTCACTCCTTTGGATCTGCTTTCTTCTGGCGAGGTCCTCAGGCTCTGAAGCAGGAAGCTCTGGGCTGCACCTTGTCCCCTCATTGGATGCCCTGGGTTATACCTCATGCTGCAGACACAGCAGCCAGTTGGCTCTGCCAGTCTGGGCCATATGCCCAGTCCTGGAGCCACCCAAAAGGGAAATGGGTACTGTTCCTAGAATCAGGGGGAACAGATGCTAGAAGAAAAATCTTTCTTAATTAAGAAATGATGCCTTGGAGGCCTTTTCCTTCCCTAACCACACTCAGGACACAGAAAGACACCACAGGGTGCCCTGGAACCCTAGAGGAAGAACACCTCTCCCACCCCCACCCCCACCCCCTTCCCGGGCTCCCAGCTGCTGCTCAGCCATTCTGGGCCTGGTGGGTCCTCCCTTCACAGTTTGCAGTCCCCTTTGGGAGGCCCTGTGACAAGCATCTGCCTGAGTCCAGGGCTCTCGCTGTGCCTGAGCCACTTTTAGAGAAGCTGGGCCAGGCCCCACAGCAGGACAGAAAACCGGAAAGGAGTGGAGGTGGCACTCCTAAAGCACAGGCTGTTCATTCACACCATGAAAACACAGGCCCCTCAGTATTACCTCTTCTTGCCTTCCAGAATGAGCTGCTGCTGCTGGTAGAGCGAGGGTTACAAAGATTGTTCCCTATTGTTCCCATAGGCGGTCTGCTGCTCGATTTCAAAACATTTCCTATATAAGGAGCTCCTGAGGGACCTGCCCACCTCGGGCCAACACAAGAGGAGGCGAGGAGGAGGGCTGCAGCCAGGCGTGCGGCCGGCGGGGCTCAGGGGCTCACTCCTGCCTCTAGCTGACTCTGGGCTTGCGTCACTTCCCAAGGATTCCACCAGCCTGCATGACTGCCTGGCTTCCAAAAAAGGAATTTTCACTCCGTTGCTCGATCCCGTTGACTCAGCCACTGCCCTCTCTCGCTGGGAGGCCCAAGGCCTGCATCCAGATGGTGGGGAACTGAGGGGCCCCAACTGTGTTAAGGAAGAATTGAGGAGGGGCAGGCCTGGCCTTCTCCCCACCGGAAGGGGGAGGACATTCAGAAGGACCTCTTGGCATTTGGGAACTTCTGAATGAGCTGCGGCCCACCTCCTCCCCGTCTCCTGTGCCATGATTCACGGGGTGGCCCGGGACAGAGCAGCCTCTTCGCAGAACCCCCCGGGAGGCTCCGGGCCACGGGAGGAGGCAGCAAAGGCTGGTTTTACTGAGGCTTCAGGGGGACCCTGGCCAGGAAACTGGCAGAATTGAACCCCACTGCCTTACGGGAAGAGTCCCAGCAGGCATGGCTCTCTCTCGTCTCTGGTTTGGATTACGCAGCAGGCACTCCAAATGTGACTCTAAGATGAGAACAAGAAAGTGTTCTAAATCTGGATTTAGCCTGCTAGCTCAGACCAGGATGTGCCCCCATGTGGGCAGGGGTGAGTGGGGGGAGCCACAGCGCTCTAGCGGGTTCTGGGGTCTGGACTCTGTGGGTCCTAGACACCGCCACTACCTAACCCTTCAGCTGAATCCCCCGGGGTGTGGTGTATGTCCTGTTCAGGGGCTGAATGTTCATCTGTGTTCATCGCTGAAGAGCTTGAATTTGAAATTATTTACTTCAAGAATCACGATTCAGAAAAAAGGAAATGGTTCCCATGAGCCTAGGTTCCACACTCCTGCAGTCACTGCATGGACCTGGACGTCACTCTTCTATGTCCCCTTTTTCAGGCACACAAACACAGGTAGCTCTGCACCTGCCCCACACACATGTGTCCTGGTGCATCTCCGCCACATGATCCCTAGGCTAGATTCAAGGAGCACTGTCTGCCAGGAGCAGGGCACAGGGTACAGGACCTCATGACCAGAGACAGACTCTGGCTAAAATCACCCACAGTGACCAGACTTCTCAGCCCAAGCTGCTGTCCTCCCCCATAAAAATCACGGTCCAATCGACTTGGTCCAGGAACTCCATTCCCAGACAGATTTTCTTGGCCCGGATTTTAAAAACGTGAACACGGCCCCTCTTCTCCAGCCGGCACTTTCAGCACTTGCTCTTCTCCTGCACCTGAGGGAGGTGTCACTGCCCGCCAGGCCATGGGCCCCGCTCAGTGCCATGGCGAAGGCCTCTTCAGGACCAGGATTCAAAAACCGGGTCCATTTCCCCAAAGGGAAGTTCTCCTTTCTCCTCAAGTGATGAGGTGGGGGCTGCTCATCAAGCCATAGGTGGTGGTTGACGTCCACCCAGGAAGGCACTGTCCCCAGGCAGAGTCTCCTGGCTCCCACTCCCTCCTGTGTTATTAATAAATTGCAGGGAAAGAAAACTGCGGGCAGTACCTTTCCGTACCGCCACCTCCAGGGGGACAGCTGTTCCTTGCTGCACTTACCTTTGTTTTTCCCAAGGTGCTTCTGCCTTTGGAACCGCTCTCGGTGAACGATTGCCCACATCTGGCTCACCTTAGTGGGCTCTCACTTCCCTCATGCCCCCGAGGAGGCCCAGCCCAGGGATTCCTCTTTGCAGTCCCTCACAACCCAGCCAGGTGGACGAAGGCCCAGGCCCTCCAGCCGCTGTGACTGTGGGGCTACCTGCCTGCCCTCCAGCTCTGACAGCTAGCTCCCAAGACCCAGTGCAGCCCACTGGGAGGACAGCTCTTTCTTCCCCAAGATTTTATTGTATTGTGGCAAAGTCAACATAACATTTTTTTAAATGTAGCTTTCACCTCAGCCTCCCAAGTAATTGACACTACAGGCACACACCACCACACCCAGCTCATCGTTTTTTTTTTTAGATTTTTTTTCTTCTAGGAATAGGGTCTTACTATGTTGCCCAGGCTGTTCTCCAACTCTTGGGCTCAAGTGATCCTCCCACCTCAGCCTCCCAAAGGACTGGGATTATGGGCATGAGCTATCACTTTTAAAATCTGATGGTCAGTGCAGAGCCTTTAACTCTGAGCCTCCACTCCACTGAGTGGTCTCCCCAACTTCATGCTCCAGGGCCTCATGTGCCAAGGCACTGGGGGACATACTCTGACTACGGGGAGCTATGTCCCACCTAGGCCCCCCTGAGATGCCCTCTGGCTATGACTCTTGGAGGCCAGTCTGTGAAGGTCACCGCAGCAACTACCCCAGCCCACCTGCAAGATGTCTTCACGCCACCACTGCTGGGAGCGGGGTCCTCCCGGCCACTCCAAGGCCAGGCCAGGGCACCAGGACTTTTGTGACATTGTGATATAATAAAACTATATATATTTGGTCTCTGCCCCTGTTTCTAACATAGATCTCCTAAAATCTTTGTAATCTCCTGAATGATAGGAATGCCTGACACACAGCTCCTAAATCCTTTGGAATTTCCTGGGTTATAGGAGCATTTTTTTTAAGACAGCATCTCGCTCTGTCACCCAGGCTGGAGTGCAGTGGTGTGAATATAGCTCACACTGCAGGTTCCTGGGCTCAAGTGATCCTCCCACCTCAGCCTCCTGAGTAGCTGGGACTGCAGGTGCACATTACCACGCCCAGCTATTCGTTATTATTTTTTTGTAGAGATGAGGTCTCCTTATGTTGTCCAGGCTGATCTCAAATTCCCGGGCTCAAGCGATCCACCTGGCCTCCCAAAGGACTGGGATGACAGGCATGAGCCGCCGCAACTGGCTAGGAGCATCTTTTGAGGAGACTCTTGGTGGGCTCCGCATGGCCTCAGGATGGTTCCCCTGACAACCAGCCCTGTGATTAGAGGGTCAGGACTTTCAGCTGCGTCCTCCACTCTCTGGGGAGAGGAGAGGGGCTGAAGATTGAGTCACCGGTGGCCAATGAGGTAATCAATTGTGCCTACGTAATGAAGCCTCAAGAAAAATCCCCAAGCTACAGGGCTCAGGGAGCTTCCCCAGAGTGAACACATGGAGGCTCCGAGATCATGGTGCCCAGGGAGGCCATGGAAGCTCCACACCCGGCCCCACATGCCTTCCCCATGAGTGTCTTCATCTGTATCCATAATAAAAAGGTAAACATACATAAAGTGTTTCCCTGAGTTCTGTGAGTTACCCTAGCAAATTCATCACACCCAAGCTGGGGGTCATGGGAACTGAGATTTGTCACAACTTGGGGCTTGCAATGGGCATGAAAAGTGAGGGCAGCCTTGAGGACTAAGCCCCTCAGCCCATGGCATTCAATGCTATCTCCAAGTGGACGGAGTCAGAGTTGAATTGAATGAGAGAACACCCAGCTGGTGTCTGCTAGCGAACAGCTTGTCTGTGGAGAGAAATCTCCACACCGTTCAGTGACTGGAGTGAAATATTCTGTATTGAGAGTGAGAGTAGAGAGAAAAAGCAGTGTTTTTTCCACACCCCCTCCCCTACCCAGCCATTGTGATGTTACTGCTCATGATGGTTAACTTTATGTGTCCCCTTGGCCAGGCCATGGTACCCAGTTTCTGGTGAAACACCAATCCTAATGTTGCTGTGAAAGATATTGGTTAAGATGAGACTAACATTTAAATCCATGGACTTTAAGTAAAGCACACTCCTCCAGGTTGCTCATTTGGGAGTGGCGGCATCCAGTCGATTGAAGGCCTTAAGAGAAGACTGACATCCCCCTAGAGAAATAATTCTGCCAGCGCATGGCCTTGCGGGTGGCACTGCAACATCAGCTCTTCCAGGGCTCCAGCCTGCTGGCTGCCCTGCAGATTTCAGACTTCTCAGCCCCCACAGTCGTACATCTGTAGACACAGCTCATGGGAATGAGATGTGGGAAGCCAACCAAGGCAGGATCACTTTCAAGCCATACACGAACATCTGCTTCACTGGTATGTGGTTAGACCTCAAATGACAAAGGCACAGTGACTCACACCTGTAATCCCGGGACTTTGGGAGGCTGAGGCAGGAGAATCACTTGAGCCCAGGAGGTTGAAGCTGCAGTGAGTTATGACCACACCACTGTACTCCAGCCAGTGTGAGAGAGTGAGACTCTAGCTCTTTTTTAAAAAACAAAAAAGAAAACCATGAACACTGCAGAGTCCTAATTAAGAAAAAGGAGTCAGGCTGGCAGGACCAGGCAAAATTAAAGTGATAAAGCAGATAAGCTATGGGTCTGCTTTCCTCCATGGTCCAGGACAGATAAACAAAGAGAGGAAGCAGACATGCTGTGGGTCTGTTCTTCAAAATGGCCCAGGACTTGTGGCCTGCCTGAGCAGATAATGTACAGAACTCACAGACTTTCTGCTTATCAACAAACACCTCAATTTATCAAACACCTAGGCTGATAGGAAAAAGGAAGTTAGTTATCAACCAGCCCAAGTTCCATTCTACAAACTCCCCAGCCAGCCTTGGTCTCCAGCAGGCAGCTACTCTTCTGCTGATTCTGCCCACTGCAACTTTGCAATGCATTTTCCTACTTTCTCTAATACATCTGCCTTTCTTTACCTACAACTGTCTTGGTAAATTCTTTTATCCCCTCACCGTCAGCCCAGTGAGTCACTGCTCACCCACCCCACAAACAAAATAAAAACCTAAAAAGTTCAACTTACTCCTTTACTTAACAGAAGAATTAGAAATAATGCTTTGACTTATTCCTTTACCTACATCATCAAAACTTACTCCAAATGGTATTTTACTTTAGAAAAAAATCGTCTCTCTCCTCAGAGGATAAAATGTGCCATGATTGGGAGCTGAGTCTCAGCTGTTATGAATGTGCACAGAAACCCTCCTCCCCAAGCCGCACCCCCCGTCCCATGCTGTTCACTGTCCTTGGCTTGAACACTAAGACATGGAAGTCCCTGCAACAGGAGCTCATTCAACTTGTGCAGTTTTGTTTGTCTTAGGGTGTATTTTATTTTTTTAAGGCAAAGTTTTGCTTTGTTGCCCAGGTTGGAGTGCAGTCGCGTGATCACAGCTCACTGCAGTCTTGACCTCCCAGGCTCAAGAGATCCTCCCACCTCAGCCTCCCAAGGAGCTGGGACTATAGGTCTACCAGGCCCAGCCAAATATCTGGGTCCCTAAAACTTCTACCCATAGGTTATAATTCTGTCTTGAGTTATTTAAAAAAAAAAAAAAATTCCTCGTGTCCAGCTTCCCTACCACAGTGCAGTGCCTTTTGTGCTTGATTCAGCATTTCTCCAGAAGGGCCCCACCCCATTTCCTCCATGGGTCAACAGGTAGAGAACTCTCAAGTCCACAAACTGGGCTCTCCAATGCTCTGCGCTGAACCCACCCTAAACCTGCAGGGTATATTTCTTGCATTAGCTTCTTTTATTTCCCCGCAGTCTCTGCCAGTGTGAAGCAGAAATGTTAAATAACAATACGAGCTATCAACGAGACCATGACAAAGGAAAAGAACCTCCTTCAGAGTGGTGCACTCCAGGCGGGCTCAGGGAGGCAGCCTGGGTGCAGCTGTTGAACAGGGAATGTTGGCATGGGTGCCACCTGGGGAGGCTCCCAGGGAGGCAGGGCTGCCCTTGGAGCAACCCTGATGGTCCCCTTGTGACCAGCCTTGGGATCTCTCTGAAAGCCACCTCTAAAACCCTGGGCTGCAGAGAAAAAGACAAACCCACCCAGTCATCCTCCCCTCCGGGACTGGGAGAGACCATACCCACAGGTGCCTCCTCAGGTGTGCTGGGGACTTCAGCCAGGGCCTCTGGAGTGCCACTATCTACTTCATCTTGTTCAATTACCACTGGAAAGCCTGAAGTCCCAACTACTCAGGAGGCTGAGACGGGAGGATCACTTGAGGCCAGGAGTTCAAGACCAGCCTGGGCAACATAGAGACATCCTTGTCTCTAAAATAAATAAATAAAAAGTGTTGCATAATGTAACAAAATATGTAAACCTAGAATAACGTTAGATTTTTACTCCATAAACTTTTTATTTGCTCCCAGATATCTCCTAAGTGGCATGAAGAATTAACTGATGTGCTTGGCAAGCTGGGAGCTGCAGTAAGACTAGCTGGGCCTTGCTGGGCAGGCTGCAGAGCCAGAGCTGAAAAGGCAAATTGGCTATTTTCTTTCTTTTCTTTTCTTTTGGAGTTAGAGTCTCTGTCAGCCAGGCTGGAGAGCAGTGGCGCAATCTTGGCTCACTGCAACCTCCACCTCCCAGGTTCAAGTAGCTGGGACTATAGGCATGTGCCACCACACCAGCTTAATTTTTTTGTTTGTTTTTGTATTTTTAGTAGAGACAGGGTTTCACCTTGTTGGCCAGTCTGTTCTTGAACTCCTGACCTCAGGTGATCCATCCGCCTCAGTCTCCCAAAGTGCTGGGATTAGAGATGTGAGCCACCAAACTGTCTATTTTCAAGCTTTGCATATTCACTCTAATTTTTAAAAATGGGCCCTGATATGGTGGCATGCACTTGTAGTCTCAGCTCCTAGGGAAGCTGAAGTGGGAGGATCACTGGAGCCCAGGAGGTGGAGGCCAGCCTGGGCAACACAGCAAAATCCCCATCTCTAATAAAGAGAAAAAACTTGGAGCCTGGATGGGGCTGGGCATATATAGCAAGCAGAGATGCCTGGGAGGTATACCCTTTAATTTTTCACACTAAGGAGAAAGAAAAGGGTAAGAGTAGTTCAATAGAGTATCTGCAAAATATTTGACCCATTTATTTGCCCATTTCTTCCTGAAAAAGGTGAATGAAAACATTTACTCTACACACCCTTTTTTCTTTAAGAAACAGGCACAGTTATTAAGATCTGTTTCAGATGAAGTTAGGTGATGGATACATGGGCTTTCATTATTCTAGTCTCTGATTTGGGTATGTTATTTATTTATTTATTTATTTTTGTGGCAGAGTCTCACAGTATCCCCCAGGCTAGAGTGCAGTGGCATGATCTTGGCTCGCTGCAACCTCCACCTCCCGGGTTCAAGCGATTCTCATTTGTCAGCTCTGCCTCAGCCTTATGAGTAGCTGAGATTACAGGTGCCTGCTTCCACACCTGGCTAATTTTTGTATTTTTAGTGGAGATGGGGTTTCACCATGATGGCAAGGCTGGTCTCCAACTCCTTACCTCAGGTGATCCGCCCACCTTGGCCTCCCAAAGTGCTGGGATTGCAGGCATTAGCCACCACACCCAGCCTATTGATTAATTTTTTAAAACGCTTCCTCTCTCCCAGGGAACTGTGAACGAAGCCTTTCTTTTTCTATAAATATGTATGTATTAAAAGAAGGGCTTCTAATATATATATAATATATATTATAACACACACACACACACACACACACACACACACACACACACACACACACACACACACACACACATATTAGGGATGGGAGTCTCACTATGATGCCCAGGCTGGTCTCAAACTCCTGGCCTCAAACGATCCTCCTACATCGGCCTCCCAAAGCGCTGGATGATAGGCATGAGCCAGGCTGAAGCCCTTCCTTTAACCGCAGCTCTGGAGGCTGCACTGCCACTTGGGCAATCAGGGCTGCCAGCGTTTCCGGAGGGAACGGCCTCCTGACAACGCCTGGCTTCCTCAAGGTGAGCTCAAGACCCGCAGGGCTTCCCTGTTACAAGCCGTGGAGGTTCTCTTGGGATGCAGGTGGCCGCCGAGCGCTCTTGCAGAGTAGGTATTGGTAGCAGGTTGAGCTGCACCGACTCAGCCAGAAAGAGCAGCGTCGGGCCAAGCACTGTGCTCCCGCCTGCCCTGCGCCCAGACCTTGGCCTGCCCTGGAAGTGGAGAGGGACGCGAGCTCCCCACGCTGCCCCAGGCGATGGTGCTGAGGCGTCCTCCCTCTCCGTGTCCCCACGCCGCATTCCAGCGTCCTCGGAACAGCCGGCACCGGCAGGGCGGGCGTCAGCTGTCCGGGCCGCACCCGCGCAGGAGAATTCCTCGGTCTGCCGGTGCCTGCCAGGCTGACCCGTGCGCAGGAGCGCGGGTGAAGGCAGTAGTTAGCCCGAGGGCGCCGCCCCAGCCGCTCCTCCGAGGCAGGGAGGGGCGGAGGATGCGGGGGCGCCCGGGGAGAAATACCTCATCCGACTAGGAAAGCGTGGTGACCCCTGCCTGCCTGGGCAGAACTCCCCTCCCAGGAATGAGCATGGGTCAATGTGGTTCCTCCTGGGAATCGGGTTCTGACCGAGTCTGCTGCAGCTGCAGGCTGGCGCGCCCCGCAGGGAGATCCCCCGCGGAGCTCCGGGGCCCCCGTTTCTAGTGTACACGCAGCTGGGGGCCAAATGTGCGGCCGGGCAGGTGTCTCGGCCTCTTCCACACTTTGCTCCCTCATCTGTAAGAACGTGAACCGTGTCCGCCCTGGACAGGACGGCGGTGGCGAGAGATGCGCGGGCCAGGCCAGGGACACAGTGCAGATCTGCTGGTTTCTCCCTTGATTCCATGCGTGGGCGTGAAGCGTATTCTTGGGAGTTGGGCACAAGTGTGACTTAGTAAGGAAGGGTGGACTTTGCTGGGATGGGTGGGGAAAATGTTTTCTGCATCACGAGGCCAGCTGGAGCGGGGAGTGGCCGCCGGAGGATTCCTGCGCGCGGCTGAGACGGCCGGGGCGGGCGGCTCCGCTCACACTGAGTTCAGCTCTCCAAATAGCCGTCGCGCCGCTGTCCAGAGCAGAGGATAAGAATTTCACGGGACTTTTGTTTGGAAGTTTGCGGTTGACAAGGCGTTTTTACCTACGTGATCACAGTAGCTTTCCCAGCAAGGCTGTTAGCTACAGAAGCTGCCCGCCCCGCCCTGGAGCCTGAGAGAGGCCGAGTTCCCATTTTGTCCAAGGGAAAGGCCGGGCGGACCCTGCCATCCACCTCCCTGCCACCCACCACCCTTCCTTCCAAGGAGTACTTAGGACCAAGCCTAGGACTCGCTGCAAAGCTCAGTTCCTAACTAGACCTGCAGGGACTGACTAGGAATGGAATCCAGGCAAACACCTGGCCAATCATAATCAGGTGCCAACCATTCTGACTCTATTTTTTAATGCAGTCCTAACTTACAATATGTTAAACTCTGAGAAAGGCCTAGAGAGACAGCCACTTTGCTAAGGTAGCCATTATTCAATTTTTCTTTATTCCTATCATAATATTCCGGGTCCTCTTCTCAGAAACGGGAAGTCCTGCCCAGCAAGTTTCCTGCCGTACTAGTCTCTCCATTCACAATGGTTGGCTAAGGGCATTGGCATGGGAAGTAACATGCTGATTCTTATGCACAGCATGCAGGAATTGTCCTCTTTAACCTTCAGGAATGTACATTCTAGTGCCAGAGGTGGCCTTCTGAATGCGGAAGACGGGATCCTCTGCTGGGCAGGGCTGGGTGAGTGCAGAGGCTGTGGTGGGTACAGACACGGGGAGGCTGTGGCTCAGCTCTCACAGAGCTGCACGGTGATGTCTTACCCATTTGGAATCTGGGACCTGAAAAAGAGCACAGCGACTCATCCTAGCCTGGAGGTGCCAGCGGTGCAGATTAAGTTGATTTAATCCAATCCACAGGGGTAAAAATAGCTTAAAAAAAGAATGAACATTCCATTTGTGCTTTTAACTGAGAAAGTGCAGCACAGCTTTAGATATCTTGGCAGACAGCTGTTCACTATGCAACAGTTCAGCTGGTAGCAGGAAAGGCCTGAAGAAAGATGAGCAGATCCAAAAGATCCAGAGATGGGGAAGGGGAGGGAAGTGGGCGAGGGTCTTTTCAGAGGTGAAGGGCAGAAGTCCCAGGGGTGGACGGACACAAGAGCAGGGTCCAAGCAGGGGACAAAGGTGGAAGTCTGGGATCAAGGGTGGAGGTAGCAGCTGTGAAGAGAGCAGGAAGCAAGAGGTGGGGGCTGCAGGGAGAGATTCCAGCCCCTGGGAGGGCTCGTCTTGAGAACCCAGGCAGGGTCTGAAGCCCAGGAGAACAACGCTCTGTGACTGGAGCCAAAGGTCAAGGTTCTGGGCAGGGTCCACTGCAATTATGGCTTTTCCATGAATGCTATCACAAAGCAAAGAGGAAGATAACTAATCAACAGATGCAAGTTCTGACTTATAAAATCTGTGTCACACAAAGCTGTATCTGGCCTTCGTGCACACATCTGCTGGACTTACAAGTATGACCCTGGAAACCACTGGCCTGCGAAGCAAGAGAAGACAGAGGTCACCAGGGTGCCCCTGGGAAATCCCGTTTTCCGACCTGTGCCAGTTCAGCTGTGTTGCACAAAGTCTTCCCCCTGTCCCCAGCAGGGTCGCATCAGGGCCCCTCTGCCCTGCAGACTGGAACGGTGAGGATGCCCTCACTGTTGACTGTTGAGCCTCCCAGCCCGAGGCAGAAGGCAGGCTGCCTTTCCTTCCAGGGTGCCTTCCACACTCTGCCCTCTTGCACTCACCAGCCGCTTCCCACGTTCATTCCCAGCTCTTCCTTCCTCAATATGGACAGGAAGAAAATGTGCCAAGCCATGTAATAGTAAGAATGATGGCAGTCACTATTTGTGCCTGGAATAATTTTATAAATTATTATAATAATATTGCTGGGCACAGTGACTCCCAGCTGTAATCCCAGCAATTTGGTTGAGGTAGGAGGATCACTTGAACCCAGGAGTCTGAGACCAATCTGGGCAACAGTGAGACCCTGCCTTTTATTATATTTAAAAATTAATTACAAAAAGAAAAATAGGCCGGGCTCTGTGCCTCACACCTGTAATCCTAGCACTTTAGGAGGCCAAGGCAGGTGGATCATCTGAAGTCAAGAATTCAAGACCAGCCTGGCCAATGTGACAAAGCCTGGTCTCTACTAAAAATACAAAAATTAGCCAGGTGTGGTGGCCAGTGCCTATAATCCCAGCTATTCAGGAGGCTGAGGCAAGAGAATCACTTGAACCTGCGAGACGGAGGTTGCAGTGAGCCAAGGTTGTGCCACTGCACTCCAGCCTGGGCTACAAAAGCGAGACTCCATCTCCAAAACAAAATAAAATATACATATATATATATACTTATATTTATAAGATCACATTGTAGATTATATGTTACAATAATTATTATAATTATTTTTGTCTGTCTCAGATGTTACTAAAAATTCATAAGGATTACAATCAGCACCTAGCACAATGCCTGGGGCATAGCAAGTGCTCAATATTTGTGAAAGAAAAGAGTGAATAAATCAAGAAATCATCATTAAACACTTAAAATTGTGTCAAACAGAACCAAACAGTGCCATGCCCATGCGACCCTGACCTGAAGCCTCTGGCCAAGAAGGCCCTTGAACTCCCAGGCCCTCCCTGGGAGCAGGTCAGGCAGGGCAGAGGGCACAGGGTGGAGCCACAGGGAAAGATGAACAAGGTGCTACCCACAGGAAGATGCCCACCCCATCCCCCCTTGGCGTCTGCTCCCTGTGAACACGGTGGCCTGTCTTCTCCGAGCCTCTTCCCTTTTCTCTGCCTCTGCCTTCTCTTTTCTCCTCCCTAATACAGAATGGAACATTTATTTTGTTTGTTATATAAACTTGGTAAATACTTGTTTGATCGTAAATAAACGGTGATTGAGTATATCTTTTTCACAAAAACACCCACACAAAATGACCTTCCAAATCAAATAATCACTTAGATCAACATTTTACTTACCGTGACCTTAATTTTTAATAGCCCAGTGGGCCTCAACAAAACAGTTTCAGAACTGTCTCCTACAGCTTCGGGACTATTGGTGCAGGTATGTGGTGTGCACGCTGTCAAACATGTGACATGCCTGCTGTGTGCAGGACAGCAACAGACGAGAATAACACAAAGCACACAGCCATCCAACAGCCCCATGCGGCTGCGGTTACATCCCCCAGGTTCCCGTGTGGCAGAGCTGAAGTTAAGCCACAGCGCTGCAAGATACACTCATCCAGCCACCCCTCTATTAGCAGGAGGGTTCCATGCTTTGACATCCGCAAGGGCTAGACACTACAGAGTCACAGTGAAGGGGACAGAGAACCCTGAAAATGAAACCGTCAGGACAGTCCCCATAGGAAGGGTGTGAGCAACACAGCCTGCAGAGCATAGAGCTGTATTTGTGTTATCTTTGGTTACTCTTCAGTGTTCTCCAATGTTTGTGAAGCTTGTCTATTACTCTCCTTCCCCCTTAAAAATATTGTGGTTAAAAAAAAACATAACATAAAATTTACCATCTTAATCATTTTTACATGTACAGGTCAGTAGCATTAAGTATATTCATCTTATTCACATTATTGTGCAACAGATCTCCAGAATTTTTTCATCTTACAAGACTCTATTATCATGTTACTTTTTTTTTCCTGAGATAGAGTCTTGCTCTGTCGCCCAGGCTGGAATGCGTGGCACCATCTCGGCTCACTAAAACCTCCTCCCAGGTTCTTGTGCCTCAGCCTCCCAAGAACCTGGGATGACAGGCTCCTGCCACCACGCCTAATTTTTGTATTTTTAGAAGAGACAGGTTTTCACCATGTTGGCCAGGCTGGTCTCAAACTCCTGGCCTCAGATCTGCCAGCCTCAGCCTCCCAAAGTGCTGGGACTATAGGCATGAGCTACCGCGCCTGACCTCATCTATTACTTTATAATGTAAAGGTAATAAAAGAGTATTTTCAAACATGTAACCCCCAAGAGTGTTTTCAAACATGTGAGCCCAAGTAAGAGAGTTGTCTTGCTTCTGCTGCTTTTAAAATCCCAGGGTAAGAGTGCTTTTCCTTACTTCCCCTGCCCCCACCCTAAATCCCCGGTTGGGAGATTCCAGAGCTGGTTCCCACCTGGCTCCCCTTGCCCATCCTGGAGCTTCTCTCCCCTCCTCCTGGCTCCTGCTTCAGCCCCCAGCCCCTGCCAACGTGTGTTCAAAACCAGGGGCCAGTCTCGGGGAGTGGAGGTGGAAGGTCCATGAGTGTGTTGGTGTATGTGGCAAGGGGTCTCTGGAGGAGCCTAGGGGTTTGGGCTCCTCACATGTGGTTTGACTCAATCCCCCAGTGTTGCAGAGGAAGATGATGCTCAGAGGTCACATAGCCAGTTAGGGGTTCATCAGGGACTACCCTGAGGGTTCCATCACCTCACTCAGAGCCCTTCCCACTAAAATGCGCTGAAGACAGAAGGGTCACGCTCCGCAGGGAGGAGCACTTGATGACAGCTATGTGTGGGATATGCCCCCTGTATTCTGAGTTGCTATACAACAAGACAACCATCCATCCCCGTAGCATGAGGCAGCTGTCAGATCACATGTGTTACAAACTGGACTTGCTACACTCAACTTTCTATGCAAATATTTATTCTTCATCGTGTACTTCATGGCTACACGCTTTCTACCGTCTTAGAAGAGATGAAATGGGGCTGTGAGATGTTGTTCAAAGGAGACACAATTTCAGTTATAGGAGGAACAAGTCGGAGAGACCTATCACAACGTGGTGACTGTGCTTAGTAACAATGTATTGTGTTCCTGAAAACTGCTCAGAGAATAGAGTCTAAGTGTTCTCACCACACACAAAAAAAATAACTACGTGAGGTAATGCATGTATTAACAGCTCAATGCTGCCCTTCCACAATGCATACCTCTTTCCAAACATGTACACAATAAACCTACACAATTTTTGTCCATTAAAAACAAATAAATGTTTTGTAAAGGAGGAAGTCAAATACATTCCTTGATACCAAGATCTTTTAAAATACAATTAGTGAGTAAAATATAAATTAATAGAGAAGTAGGTAAAATAGACAAAATGCAGCAAGCAGGCTGTAACCGCGTAGATGGGTGTTGTATCAACTGTTTTTTTTTTTTGCTTTTTTTTTTTTTTTGAGACAGAGTCTAGCTCCATCACACCCAGGGAACTAGCTAAATATATTTTTAGTAGAGACGGGGTTTCACCATGTTGGCCAGGCTGGTCTCAAACTCCTGCCTGGGTCTCCCCGAGTGCTGGGATTAAGGCAACTGGTTTTGTTTAAGTTAGCATGGGTATGATTAGTCACAGGATGTGAGAGCTGGAGGAAATTTAAAGATCATCCGGTCTTACTCACTGGCCAATGAGGAAACTGGTTTTGTCTAAACCGAGAACTTCCAGGATGCAGAGAAAGAGGCGCTCTGAGCTTTATAATTCATCTTCTACATGGAATGAAACCCTTCAAATGGGACTTCCTCTATCGCTCTAGGGATTTAGCAGTTCCATAAAAACATACATATTTTCTAATCAGACATCCCAAACCTGTCTAGACTTCCTCTCTTGTCTAGGAAAAGTATATAAACAGGTTCTTTATTTTGTTTCCAACCCTACACAAAACCAGCCTGAGGGAGAGGTGCAGAGGAATGCCCCATCCCCAGACCACCACCACCATCCAAATGCACCCAAACATGGAACCCCGGATGCATTTCAGCGCTCGTCCTCCCCAGAGAATTCCATAGACGGGTCACCCCTACAGTAGTCAGCCATCCACTGCCTCCCTACCTAGCACAAGAGACGATTGGTCATATTGGTGAGGTGGAATTAGATCCATAGGGGCTAACTGTCTGATCAGCAGACAATTATGGGGGCACCTCAGAGGCCTAGAAATACAGAGATTCGGGTCTCTCCTCTCCTTCACATTTCGGTGGTGACAGAGCAAAGAGACTGCCGGTGATTGAAGACACCCCACCCATGGAAGCCCTTCCCGGACACCATCCTCCCTTCCAGCCACTATGTCCCTCCACTGCTTGGTACCATGTGCTTGTCTGTCCCTTCTCTGTCCACGGTGAAGGGAGAAAGCCCAGCACTGCCCTCTTGGTGGCAGCTTGTTATCTGCAGAACTTGGAGACTTGGTACCAAGATGTCTCTGTCTGCCACTGGTTGGGCTGAATCATTCACTCTTCATCCCTCTGCCTCCAATATTTTATTTTAAAAGTTCTCAAATGTATAGGAAAATTGAAAAAAAGAATTCAGTAATAAAACAAACACCTGTACCGTTCTCCTGAATTCATCTAGAATTAATTTTTCTCCACATGTGCTTTCTCTCTGTCAGTGTGAACACATGTGCACACACACCCTGTTGTGAAGCATTTAAAAGTGAGTTGCATGATCATGGCACTTCAGTGTGGCGCTCCTATATAATCTCAATGTCATCATCACACTTATAAAATAACAGCAAATGGCCATGTGCGGTGGCTCACACCTCTGATCCCAGCACTTTGGGAGGCTGAGGCAGGCAGAGCGCCTGAGATCAGGAGTTCGAGACCAGTCTGACCAACATGGAGAAATCCCGTCTCTACCAAAAATACAAAATTAGCTGGGTGTGGTGGCACATGCCTGTGATCCCAGTTACTCAGGAGGCTGAGGCAGGAGAATTGCTTGAACCTAGGAGGCGGAGGAGGTTGCGGTGAGCCGAGATTTCGCCATTGCACTCCAGCTTGGGCAACAAGAGCGAAACTCCATCTCAAAAAAATATTAATAATAACATCAATTATTACTAACATTATTATTAATTATATTATTATGTAATTATTATATAATTATTATTACTGTTATTATTAGTAACATCAATTATCCACAATTGTTCTCAAAATGCCTGTTGGAGAGTTAGAAAAACAAAAACAACAAAAGGGATAAATGAGCGTTTTCTAGTGCAAAAAGTGGCCCAGAAGCCACAATGTCCATGCTGGGGTCAGGCCACTGACCTTGAGGGTTTGGTTGAGAGCTGCCTGTGTGTGACCACTGATAAGGCAAGACTCATGCCCCAAACCTGTCTACAGGCCCCAACCACCTCCTACTCATCATCACAGGAAAAAGGCTCTTGAGACAACTCCTCTGAAGCCATCCTGCAGTTCACCCCAGGCAGGGCCTCCCAGAGAGGCCACCTCAGGTCTTTGTGAAATTGAGCCTCCTGCTTCTTAAAGCAAAACCACAGGTGACTTCTGTCCTTTGAAATTCTGAGCCTAGAAGGACTTAACTCATTTTTAAAATAGGAATAACTGAAAATCGAATGAGCCTGCAGGCCTATAAGGACATAGTCCTGGGTGGTCCCTGCCATAAGAGGCACTGTTGCCCAGACCATACCCCAGAAGGCAGTGGCCAAGCTTCTCAGACAGATGATTCCTGCCCTGGCTGGGAGTTCCCAGGGCAGCTGGGAGGGAGTGGTTCCTGGGGATCTGGAAGGCAGGGAAGTGACCAGGGATAGCACAGGCGAGCCCCTCCAGCTGAAACATACCTTCCTTTTCTCTCCCTCAAAATCCACACTCATTGACCAATCACCCTTTTCTGAATTCTTCAAACTGTGGGTCACCTGTCAGTTGGTCTTAAATCAATGTAAGAGGCAAACTGTCTTCAAAAAGTTCATGGAAAATGTGTATTACGAAAAAACCATGCATGGATTTCCAAATGTTTTTGCACCAAAATAAAATCACATGAACTTATTATAACATGTCTGAATAAGATTGAATTTGAGGCACTAAGAAAGATAAGACATCAGTTTGACAGGCACTTCTATTAGAGCAACATGAATTTTGCTAAAATTGAAACAAGAACAAATACCAAATTTACAGAGAAGCTTGAGTGGAAGAATGGTGAAATCACGGATGCATTATGAAAAGTTTATGGGGGCCAGGCGCAGTGGTCATGACTTTAATCCCAGCACTTTGGGAGGCTGAAGTGAGCAGATCACTTGAGGCCAGGAGTTTGAGATCAGCCTGGCCAACATGGTGAAACCCCATCTCTACTAAAAATACAAAAATTAGCTGGATGTGGTGACACAAACCTGTAATACACCTGAAATCAAAGCTACCTGGGAGGCTGAGGCATGACAATCACTTATTTGAACCCAGGAGGCAGAGGTTAGAGTGAGCCGAGATTGCACCATTGCACTCCAGCCTGGGTGACAGAGCAGGTCTCTGCAAAAAAAAAAAAAAAAGTTACGGGGACAATGCCCCAAAGAAATCAGCAGTTTATAAATGGATAACTTAGCTGGGTGCAGTGGCTTATAATCCCAGCATTTTGGGAGGCCAGCATTTTGGGAGGCCAAGGTGGGAGGATCACTTGAGGACAGGAGTTTGAGACGAGCCTGGACAACATAGTGAGACCCTATCTCTACCAAAAAATTAACAATAAAAAATTATTCAGGCATGGTGGTGTGCACCTATAGTCTCAGTTGCTCAGAAGATGACAAGAAAATCTCTGAGCCCAGGAGTTTGAGGTTGAAGTGAGCTGTGATCACACCACTATATTCCAGCCTCAGTGACAGAGCAAGACCCTATCTGAAAAAAGAAAAAAGAAAAAACAGAAAACCAAATAAATAATTTGTTTTAAGAATGAACAAGATGATGCTGAAAATGAAGCTTTCAGTGGCAGATCAGCCACATCCTTTTTTTTTTTGAGACAGCATCTTGCTCTGTCACCCAGGCTGGAGTGCAGTGGCACGATTGTGGCTCACCGCAACCTCTGCCTCCCAGGTTCAAGCAATTCTCCTGTCTCAGCCTCCTGAGTAGCTGGGACTACATGTGCATGCCACCATGCCTGGCTAATTTTTGTATTTTTAGTAGAGACGGGGTTTCGCCATGTTGGCCAAACTGGTCTCAAACTCCTGACCTCGTGATTTGCCTGCCTCAGCCTCCCAAAGTGCTGGGACTACAGGCGTGAGCCACTGCATCCAGCCATCCACATCCATTTTTGAGGAAAAAAATTAGCCGGTGCAGTGATGCATGCCTGTAGTTCCAGCTACTTGGGAAGCTGAGGCAGAAGAACCACTTTAACCTGGGAGCTGGAGGTTGCCATGAGCCAGATTGCACCATTGTACCCCAGCCTGGGCAACAAAAGCAAAACTCCATCTCAAAAAAAAAAAAAAAAAAAGAAAGCAAGAAAAATTAGCCAAACTGTTAGCAGAAAAATGCCCAGGAAGCTTCACTAGAGAGTCCTGCATTACTACAATATCCCTGCTCATTCTTCTCATCAAAGAAGGGCAATGTTGTGAGGGTTTCAATACAAAATCATGAGGCATCCACATATCAGTTCTGGTTGGGCGCCTTCTAACTCCTTTTTGTTTCCTAATCTTAGAAAAAATCTGCAAAGGGCACCCATTTTTTTTTAGTTAATAATGTAAAAAATACTGCGTTAGCATGGTTACATTCTCAGGATCCTGAGAGCTTTACAGATGCACTACATGGCATATCATCATTGACAAAAATGTCTTGAACTTGATGTCATTTATATTGAGAAACAAAGCTTATATTTTCTTTTTATCTTTAATTCCATTTTTCCATGAACTTTAAAAATTCCTCTCGTATACTAGAAATGGATGAGGTTTTTGGTATGTAGATGACCCTTGAGTAAAGCTGTTAGAAGTCAGTTTGGGAAACTGCAAAAGCATTTAAAACCTGGGAGAGGCTAGAAAGGAAACTATCAGAGTACATAGCACATACTAACAGTAAATTTATTTTGTGAGGCTTGTATTCCAGTGTGTATGATGTGTACATGTGTACGGAATCACAAACATATTTGAAATTACAAGTCAAGTAAAAAAAAAGTAAAAGGCACTAATTTAGGCTGGTTTTCTTAGTAGAGCCTGTCTTTTGCTTTAGATTCTGTTCTCCTCTTTTCCCCAAACCCTCCAAGTCCTCCCATACAGGCCAGCTTTCCTGGGTCTTCCAACCCCAGCCGCACTGAGTTGGAGAAACCTTTTACCTCATTGTCAGAGCAAGCTGAGCATAAATATGTTATCAGAGAAAAGGATACCCTTCTCCAACAGTCAGAGAACCCAGGGATGTGGGCCCCACCAGCCTCCCTGCAGCAGGCCTCACCCCCAGCATGCATGCCCCTAGCAGCTCAGGGAGGGTAACCGATTGGACGTATACAGCCAAGTATCCACCGTGTTCAAACAGGGCCCCGTGGTACAAACGGGAGTTGCTAAAGATAAGAGGATCAGGTTGAGGCTCTCCAATGTGGTCCAAATCAGCACAGAATTCTGAGTGACCCATTAGGAAGTTTTCAGTTCAAACCTGGCCTACCAGAGTGACATAAAAGTACATGTATGTCTAAGCATAAAAATAAAACATATAGTAATATTCCATAACTTTAAATGCAGTCATGTGCCACATAGGCCCCCATCTGCACATTCACCCTGGGCCCTACAGATGTAGGGAGGGCCCACGGTCCACAGCTGGCCTCCAGTGAGGGCCGGCTTGCCTGATTCAGGCACCACTCTCAGTGTTGGGTGCTCTGAGATCCCGAGTTACAGATGAGGGTCTCGAGGTGCACCAAGCCAGTCATATGGACCACTGGCCCCTCAGTGAGCACATGACTCCAGAGGGAGGCCCACTCTGGCAGTCTGATCTGAGAGCCTGGGAGGGCGACACCAGGGCACCCCAGGCTTCCCAGCCTCCCCGGCACCCTCCCACTATGCAGCTTCCTAGAGCCCCTTGTACTGTACGGGGTTGTCCCTGTCCCAGGCACACCCTGGAACTCTCTGGAACAGGCTCCTCTCATATCCATTTGGCCTATGAGCATGGTTCTCTGGCTGACCAGTTTTTTTAAAATACTCTATGTGAAATATTATTTTTCCTTTTTTAAAAAAAAACTTAGGCCAGGCACAGTGGCTCACGCCTGGAATCCCAGCACTTTGGGAGGCTAAGGCAGGCCGATAACCTAAGGTCAGGGGTTCAAGACCAGCCTGGCCAACATAGTGAAACCCTGCCTCTACTAAAAATACAAAAATTAACCGGGCATAGTGATGTACCCGCCTGTAATCCCAGCTATTCGGGAGGCTGAGGCAAGAGAATTGCTTGAACCTAGGAGGTGAAGGTTTCAGTGAGCCAAGATTGCACCATTGCACTCCAGTCTGAGCAACAGAGTGAAAATGTGTCTCAAAAGAAAATTTTTTTATGTGAAATGCTTCATGAATTTGCATGTCACCCTCCCTGCAGGGCCATGCTAATCTTCTCTGTATCATTCCAATTCTAGTATACATGCTGCCAAAGCAAGCACGAAATATTATTTTTCAAAAGAATTAGAACCCAAGAAAATACATTTAACTTGACTGCGCTAACACAGTCTGGTGTTTGGCAGGTCCCCAGGCCACCCTTTATGAACGTTGACTCCCCCATTTGTAACCAAGACTGCTCAGACTAC
Source organism: Cheracebus regulus (assembly GCA_963574635.1). Lineage (NCBI taxonomy): Eukaryota > Metazoa > Chordata > Mammalia > Primates > Pitheciidae > Cheracebus > Cheracebus regulus. Next base: position 64,946 of record CAUYQU010079890.1, read on the forward strand.
CATGGGTCAGGGAAGGTTACATTCATCCACCCATGTACACTGGCCCCAGTCCCCACTCGTGAGATCAAGAGGACTGTGGCTGCCCTTTCCAGGAGAACCTGCAGAGAGTAAACTGTGACAACACTTCACTGAAGGCACCAGATAGCAAGAGAGCTGAACCCCAGCCTAACTCAGAATTGATGCCTGCTTGCCTGGCTTGCCACTGAGAGCCACAGGCTGCTCTCCCCAGCAAGGCAGTGGGGAGTAGCAAGTGTGTTGCAGTCCTTGAATTCCACGTGGCAAAGCCCAGAGCCCAGAGACAGGGCAACACCAGGGCACCCCAGCCTTCCCAGACTCCCCGGTACCCTCCCACTCTCCACTTACTGTCCTGGCTTCTGCCCCTCCCTGCATAGTTGGCAGGTGGAACGTCCACTTCTTTCTGAAGAAACTCCATCCTCTATCCACCAAAAGGAACATCACATAAAAATACCATGGTCTGATGTCATTCATTTCTCCAAATTTAGGGGTTTAGTTGAAAATAACACCACCCTAGTTAAAGGCATCAGTCTAGTTCAAGAGCCCGATCGGTTCCCTGGGTCCCCTTCCCCAGGGACTTCTCAGCATTTGGAGAGGATGAGAACCTCCTGTCTTCTTCCTCGGTGCAGCCCAGAAAAGGGCAGGAGAAGAAGAAGCACCCATCACCCATCTCCCAAGTGTGTGTAGGCACCAGCACCCAAACCTGGGCAGGGAGCCTCGAACCCTCACTACACAAGCATGAAACAGAAGCAGGTGTTCTGAGAAGCAAGACTGTGATCAAAGGCACAGATGAGACAGCCAGACAAAGAGGAAAGCGGGCAGACAGGAGTGCCTGGGTAACGCGGCTCGCTCAGAGCACCAAGGTCATGAACGCCATCACTGCCTTCGACCCAGAGGAGGGGCCCTGTCCTTGGCCGACCCCCTGCCTACCCCTGTAGGGAATACGGGGTCCACTGGCATGTGCCCACAGCTCCTAGATGGCACTCAGCCCTCAGACCCCAGGAATCCCTGCCCAGACCTCCCCAAACCTCCTTCTAGGGCCCCTTCCTCCCACAGGATGGCCTGGGATGGCTGCGAGTGGGGGAGGACTGACGTGCCCACAGGCATGTACAGGAGACCTGTTCCTGTGTGGGACAGAATGGGAGGTGGGCCGAAAGGCAGCTGCTGAAAGTGCAGACTGCAGACAGACCAGCCCCCACTGCCATGCCCTGATGCCAGTCAATGAGGAGTCCAAGAATTCTACCAATTTCTTTTTCTTTTCTTTTTTTTCTAAGACAGGGTCTCAATCTGTCACCCCAGCTGGAGTGCAGTGGCAATGATCATAATCACTGCAACCTCCGCCTCCCTGGATCAAGCAATCAATCCTCCCACCTCAGCCTCTGGAGTAGTTGGGATTCCAGGCATGTACCACCATGCCTGGCTAATTGTTTAATTTTTTGTAGAGACAGGGGCCTCATTATATTGCCCATGCTGGTCTCCAAGTACTGGGCTCAAGCAATCCTCCATCAGCTTCCCAAAGTTTTGGGATTATAGACATGAACCACTGTGCCTAGCCTAGCCCGAGGATTCTAAACTGGAACCTGGCTTTCCAGATACCACGGTGTATTTTTAAAGAGAACGTGTCCTCTACGCCTTTTTAAAGTTTGGTTTGTGGCTTGTGTGCATTTGGACACACCACATCACAAACAGCCTCACCCAAGGGGAGTGAGGGCCACGGAACAGGACGGCAGGAGGCCCAGAGCCTGGGAAGCCCCAGGCCAGGCTGACAGCGTCAGGGCTTCACCTGCCAGCTCCCAGCAGGGGGTGACCAACACACACCAGGGAAGTCAGCGCTGGGGTTCAAAGAGAGGCCAAGGCTGCAGAGAGACTAGGAGCCATTTTGGGAAAGAAACGTGAAGTCAGGTTTTGCACAACAGAACTGTCCACACCAGCCGGGGAGGCCTTGGTTCATTCTTCAGGGAATCTCTTGTGTCCTGCGGGGCCCACCTCTGATGAGAAGGAAGGGAGACAAGCTTTGCAGGGGAAGGTTTCCTCCCAGTCTCCTCACTCCTCCAGCACCGGGTTTCTCCAAAGTCCATTACGCTGGTACCAATCCCCACAGACAGTGTAGAGCAAGCAGGAGCCCAGAAACCAGCAGGTCGGCTTGTCCCCTGTCAAATCCAAGTGACAACGGACTTCCTGAAGCCACGCTGACACCTGCTTTCTGGCTCAATCAGACCCTTGGACTTAAATTCCAGATCAAAGACTAGCACTGAAAGGGTGGCTATTTCAGCAAGGGACCAAAACTTCTAACTAGACACTTTCTTTTAAACCACTTGATAGCTGCATTTTTTCCTTTTTCTTCCCTCCACCCCTCCTCCCCCAGATGGAGTCTCAAACTGTCACCCAGGCTGGAGTGCAGTGGCCTGATCTCGGCTCACTGCAACCTCCATCTCCCGGGTTCAAGCAATTCTTCTGCCTCAGCCTCCTGAGTAGCCGGGATTACAGGCACCTGCCACCACACCTGGCTAATTTGTGTATTTTTAGTAGAGACGGAGTTTCACCATGTTGGACAGGCTGGTCTCGAACTCCTGACCTCGTGATCCGCCTGCCTCGGCCTCCCAAAGTGCTGAGATTACAGGCGTGAGCCACAGCACGCCGCCGATGGCTGATTTCTTAGAGAGACCAAAGCTGGAGGAAGGGCTCTTCCGGGGCTGCACAGGCCCTCCGCTCTCGGGCTCCCCACACTAGATGGGTTAAGCTAGCATTCGTTGGAGTCAATAATTAAATAATGGAGGCAAACAGCCTAAATAGGGGTGTTTGAGGACTCAGGAGAAGGTGGCTGGGTAATCTCAGGCTCAAAGTTTGAAAGCGGAGCTCAGGGGCTGGGCTGTGGCCTTCTCATCACAGCCACATGCCTGTGTAGAGAGGTGTGGGGACCCACAAGGAGGCCGAGGAGCAGCACTGGGGTGAAGAGAGCAGGGGGAAGGCGGGGACCCAAGGGTTAAAACAAAACAAAACAATAATCCTCCGTTCGGAAACATTTGCAAAACTCCAGAAGAAAAACTTTTAAAAGTTCTCCACTCCCAAACACAAACAAGCACACACACAATTAGGATTTTCCCAAAGTTTTCATCTATCTAAAAAGAAACTGCCAGTGCAAATTACAGAACATCGTCTCTTCCTCCCGTGCGGCATTTCCACGGGCCTGGGAGGGGACGCAGAGGCCACCCCGGAGGTCCCAGCCTGAAGCGTTCACGCGAGGAAACTCCCGTAAAAGCCCTGACGCACGCACACTCTGACTGCATAGGCCAGAAAATCCCGCACTTTGGAGGATGAAAGGCTCTCGGTGGTCCCCTAGGACAACTTCTTCCGTTAACAGAGGAGTCCGCTGAAAAGCAGAGCTAACAGAAAACAGCCAGAATTAAAATTCAAGTCACCCGGCCCGGCATCGGCGGTCATCGCCTTCCACCACACAAAACTCGCCAGGAAGAGGGACTCTTGCGCGCCCTCCCAGACCGAAGCGCTTTTCTTCGCTAATGCGCGAGCGGGAGGCTGCGTAGACCCGACGCAGGGGGCGTTCATTTTCGGATCCAGCCCTGTAGTCACTTCAGCTCAACTCCGTTTCAAAGGGGTGGGGGTAGTCAGAGCGGAAGGGCCCTTGTATCTCCGGAGACGGAAACAGCAGGACTGGGAGGCCCTCAGTACGTGTGCCTGTGCTGGGCTGGAGGACAGAGGTCAGAGACCCCGAAAACTCCACCGCCGCGCCCCACGGCCGTCTCCCCGCTGGGCGGGACTCAACACGGCGGCTACAGCTCCCGGGAGCGGCGCTGAGACCCCGAGGGCCACGTCGGCTCCGCCGCCCCGACGCCCTGGCCCGACTCGCGTCTCCCTCGGGCAGGGCACCGCGAGGGGCAGCAAAACGGTGGTGGGGGCAGGCGCCGCGGTCCTTCCCGTCTCCTCCCCGTCCGCCCGGGGCTCGTCCTTTTCCGCCCGGCTCCAGGCAAGGGTCCCTCGACCGGCGCGCCCGCGAGTCCTCCCTCGGCTGCTGCTGGCCGGGCAGCGGCGTTGAGCGGGGGCGGTGGGGCGGGGCTCGCGGCCATTGGCGGGCGGCGGGACGGGGGCGGGGGCGTGGAGGGTCGGTCCCCGGGCGTTGGGGGCCGGCCGCAGTCGCTGCCTTCAGCCACAGAGCCAGTGCCCAGTGCAGAGCCGCGCCCGCGATGAGGGAGATCGTGCACATCCAGGCGGGCCAGTGCGGGAACCAGATCGGCACCAAGGTGGGCCGGGCGCGGCGCCAGGTTTCCCCGCGGGTGGGCGGTTGGCGGGCCCCGGGTCTCCTGGCGTGACCCCCGGCCGGGGCGCGCACCCGCTCCGCCGCCCTGGGTCCTCTGAGCCGGATGCGGACCCGCGCGGGCAGCAAGGAGGGAGCGCCCAGGGCGTGGCCGGCCGGGGACCCTGTACCCCTCGCTCCCCACCCCCACCTCAGCTGGGAGCGGCCGCCGGCGGCTCAGGCGCGCTTGGAATTCGGCCGTCCGGGAGCCCGGGGTGGGCGCGGGTGGGGACGCCCCAGGCTCCGGGTTCTGAGCGTCTGTTTCCCCGCCTTGCCCTGCCCAAGTTTTGGGAAGTGATCAGCGATGAACACGGCATCGACCCGGCCGGAGGCTACGTGGGAGACTCGGCGCTGCAACTGGAGAGAATCAACGTCTACTACAATGAGTCATCGTGTGAGTAGCGCGGCCGCCGCGCCCTGCCCGGCCGGGACCCGCGTGGACGCTCGGGCGCCGCCTTCGCGGGCGGCGAGTTTGCTTGGGGAAAAGTTCTCCCGGGATGTAGCAGGATGCCCGGCCACTCCCTTCGCTCCTCTGGGGCGGGAAATCCGCTGTCAGTTTATTCAAACAGCTGGATTCCGCCTATCCCGAGGTCTGAGCGCTTGAACGGGACCACCCGTTAGTGTTCTGAAATCAACGCAGCAGTTCCTGCCCAGCCTTCTCTGTCTAGCCGGGCGCGGTGGCTCACGCTGTAGTCTCAAAGCTTTGGGAGGCCAGGACGGGAGGATCAGGAGTTCGAGATCAGCCTGGGCAGCATAGGAGACCCCCCACCCCCACCCCACCACTGCCGCCTCTACCACAATTTTTAAATTAGCTGGGCGTGGTGGCTCGCACCTATAGTCCCAGTTACTGAGAGCTTGAGCCCCGAAGGTCGAGGCTGCAGTGAGCTGTGATCGTGCCACTGCACTCCAGCCTGGGTGACAGAGCGAGACCCTGTTACAATAAATCACAGCGTTTCTTGAGAAAAACAAAGGTTTTTTTTTTTTTCCAGTTTAAAATGTATTTCTTATTGGGGATTCTTGGCTAAAAATTTGAAAGACGCTGTCTTAAGTGACTTTTGTGGTCCCTTGCAGACCTCCCTGAAAGTTGAAACTGCAGGCAGTTCTGAGCAACTAGTGGAGTTTGGTAAAATTTCCAGGCTATGGTTCATCCAAGCTTAGAAATAATATCATTCCTGTCCTGAATATCTACATATATATATTGGGACTACACTTATACATTAATTCAATAATTTTTATTATAAAAGCAGTGCATGCTCTTCACAAAACAACAAAAAACAAAGACATAGAACACCCAGAAAGTGACAGGTGCTACCCTTGCACACACATGCGATATCTCCCGGGAGATATGCTTTTGGTTTATTGGAGTCTCCACTTTGGAGACACTTTCTGCTTGTCCACACAAGAGCTGGGAAGTGCAGTATGCGTGAATCACTGGGTTTTATTCATTTAAGCAACAATGACAAAAGGCTGAGAACATCAGGTAATGGAAGATGAAATTTCTAGAGGACATTAAGGACAATTGCAGTATACACTGCACTTCCTGGTAACCCCTTGGCCCAGCTTGGATGCATTCATTTTCGTTTTTTCTTTCTTTTTTGTTTTTTGTATTTTTGGTAGAGACAGGGTTTTGCTATGTTGGCCAGGCTGGTCTTGAACTCCTGGCCTCAGGTGATCCACCTGCCTCAGCCTCCCAAAGTGCTGGGATTACAGGCATGAGCCACTGCACCCAGCCTGGTACATCCATTTTCTATCTGGGCATGTGCACGGCAGGACAGGAGTTGACGAGTAGGTCCTATTTGGAATCATATTAACCTTGTTCTCACTGGGAACAAGTTGTAGCCCAATTGGCATGAAAATGACACACAAGAACACTGTGACTCAAAATGAGAATTACTCTGGGGAAACAGAGCCAGTGGAGTGCTCCCAGTAACAAGGTGCTCAGATTGCACATGGGCACAGGTATGTGTATGCATGGGGGAGGTGTCACAAAGCAGAGAATTTCATCCAAACCTGGCAATTTGCTGTAGTAAATAGTTTATTTCCATGGTGCTAAAATCATAAAACTTCCTAACAGGAAAGAGGTGTCAGGGTGAGCTGGAAAATACAGTAGGCAGGAAGTTAGGGGACTTGATTTCTCATCTTGCTTCTTCCTGGAACGTCCTCTGCCAGATCATGCCTGGGCTGGTTATTCATTCCAGTGTTAAGGTTCTGGGATTTTTTTTTTTTTTTTTAAGAGACAGGGTCTCACTCTGTAGCCCCAGGCTGGAGTACAGTTGCACAGCCATGGCTCACTGCAGTCTTGACCTCCTGGGTTCAGGTGATCCTCCTACCTCAGCTTCCAGAGTAGCTGGGACTAGAGGTGGACCCACCACGCTTAGCTAAATTTTTTTTTTCTCAGAAATAGAGCTTTGCTCTGTTGCCCAGACTGATCTTGAACTCCTGGGCTCAAGCAATCTGCCCACCTCGGCTTCCCAAAATGCCGAGGTTACAGGCTTGAGCCAGTGTGCCCAGCCAATTCTGTGATTCTAAGAAAGTTCCTGTACCCTCTCTGAAAAGACCCTGGTTGATCCATCCCAAGCAACTATAACTGGTGGAACCTGAAAGGGGAAAGTCCATTATTTTAGAAACCTGAAAGTAACTCTTGTGGGTGGCTCTTTCTCCTCTAGCTCAGAAATATGTGCCCAGGGCCGCCCTGGTGGACTTAGAGCCAGGCACCATGGACAGCGTGCGCTCCGGGCCTTTCGGGCAGCTTTTCCGGCCTGACAACTTCATCTTTGGTACGTTCCATCTGTCTCACTTTCTTCTTTTTTTAAAAAAAAATCAGTTTATATGCCAGGTTTAAAGCATCACGTGTCATACAAAAACTGTGAATGGAAATCAACAGTCCCAACCCCACCCCTCCCACACCCAGCTGGGTTCATCACAAGGAACAGTTTTTTTTAAATCTTGACTTCTTTGGTAGAAAGCGACCTCTGTATCTCTAAATGAAATTCTTCTACTGATAGTTCTTGACTAAAAAGCAAAAACCAAGAAATAATTTTAGACATCAGTTTTTTTCTCCCCATCATTATAAAGTTATTTTGCCTTTTGTTTTTTGTTCCTATATTGGTTTTATCAGAATTAGGTAAATCCTTTTTTCCTCGCTTTCCACCTAAAAAATGATGGTAAAACCTATCTTTCTGCAGTCTTCTAAAGAAAATTATATAAAATTAAATGAAGTGGTACCATTAGTGTTATCAAGTAGAACCTACAAGATAGGTGGCAGATTTGAAAGTTTCCCACGTGACTGTTTTAATGCTGGAGACCACATATCTATTTACATTATTGCAAAAAAAAAAAAAAAAAAAAAAAAACCTCACCCAATCAAATGTATTTCCAATACCTGGGAAAAGCAGTGTTTTCCAAGAAAATGTTAGAATTTGAAGGCTGATTCTAGCTTAAAGGCACTACAATGTAGGAATCAAATACATCATGAAAAATCTACATTCTAACCCCTTTCTCAAAAGGCACCAACCAGGAAGAGATAGTTTAATTGAGGGTAACAGACTGTCCCATTATCTAAACCATTCCAGGGAAAAAATGATGGAAAACTTCCAACATTTCCAATGAGGCTAGGTAGCTTCTGCTAGAACATACAAGTGAAAGCTGTATATCAAACTCACTTAAAAATATACATGCAAAAATCCAAAATAAAATATTTAGAATATCAAATGCAGTTGTGTTTTTAAAAAATGTTAATAGCACATTGTGACCAAGTAAGACTGAGAGGCAGATAGTGTAATGGTTAGGAGTCTGGCTGTGCTGCCATACTTCCTGGGTTTAAATCTTGGCCCTTCCACTCACTAGGTGGCCTTAGACTTATTTAACTTATTTGTGACTTAATTTCCTCATTGTGAGTGGGACTGTCTACCTCTTAGTGAGATGTAAGGATTAAATAAATACTTTGAATGTCTAGTACAAAATAAGTGTTTGATAAATATTAGCAACATCCCAGGAATGCAAGGATGGTTCAACATTAAGAAGCCTACTAGTAGATTAAAGACAACATTTTAATAGATGCCCCCAAAAGTGTTTTTTTTTCCTGACTCCCGACAGGAAACAATTTTTCTTCTTTTTGACAGAGTCTCTCTCTGTCTGCAGGCTGGAGTGCAGTGGTGCAATCTCGGCTCACTGCAACTTCTGCCTCTGGGATTCAAGCGATTCTCCTGCCTCAGCCTCCCAAGTAGCTAGGTCTACAGGCATGTGCCACTATACCTGGCTAATTTTTGAATTTTTAATAGAGATGGGGTTTCACCATGTTGGCCAGGATGGTCTCAATCTCTTGACCTCATGATCCACCCTACTGGGCCTCCCAAAGTACTAGGATTACAGGCGTGAGCCACTACGCCAGGCCAGGAAACAATTTTTTTTAAAAAAGATAAAGTTTTGGATGTGTTCCTGATTTGCAGAGGACAAAAAATTTCTACGTAAGTTGGAAGTAGAAAGAAATTTCCTTTATTTACAGATTATCTACCAGAAACCCATGGCAACATTATACTGCCTGGTGAAACACTAGAAGTGTTCCCAGCAGAATTAGGTGTAAAAAACAAATGTCCATGTTCTCTATAATTATTCCATGTTCTGAAGGCTTTAGCCAGTGCACAAAAGCCAGAGAAAGAAAAGATGCAAATCCTGTAAAGGAAAAGACAAAATTGCTACTTGTAGATGAAATTATTCTCTTGGAGTTTCCAGATAGGCTGTCAGCTGAAAAATGATTAGAACTTACAAGACTTCAGTAAGGCAGCCAGACACAAGATAAAAATATTCAGAAATTCATAGTTTTGCTATCAGGTGACCAATCCTTCTGATTAGCCTGGAACTGGGAGGAGGTGTTCCCCAGGATACGAGACTTTGAGTGCTAAAACTGTCAGGTCCCAGGCAAACTGGAACAGAAGAATCACCTTAAAAGCAATAATCAGTTATAAAATACATTGGGGAACACATCCTATTCACAACTGTAATAAAAACTAGAAATACCTGGGGACAAAATTTCCTGGTGACTAGAGGTGAGAGGCAATTAAAACAAAATATTTTTTCTCCCACCAGATAGGCCAGTATTTTAGAAGCTGCTAAGAGCTAGTGTTGGTGAAAGTGTTTGGGAAAATAACAGCTGTTCAGAGAACTTAATAGATTGAGCAAATCAATAATTTCCATCCAAGAGTTCCAGTTCAAGGAATCTGTTCTGCAGAAATGCTCACACATAGAGGTTGCAGATTGGCCTCCAGAAGAGCTTAATCCATTTGCACGCCCACATTGGGTGTCTGAGAGCCCCTCTTGCCCTTACCACCACCACATGGTGTGTCATCCTTCAATTTGGAGGGACTGCTCTATGAGCACTGTAGTAGACCTGACTTGGATAACATTAATACTCTGTATTGTGAGGAAGGAAAAAGGACGACCCCATTTTATACAGATCAGCACTGAATAACTCTCTTACTCAGTAGGTATAGACTCAGCAGCCACAGTTTCTTTCTGGGTCACATCCCCAGGTCACAGAGTTAACAGCCAGGAAGACAGAGCACCACACTGAGAGAGGGAAACTGAACAGCTGACCCTAGCTCTGCCCGTTGGTGGCATCAGTTCCCTTCTCTGAGTGTCTTCACTTTACAGTCTGAAATGAAAGATCCCCAGGCATCTTGGTGTCATAGACCCATGTAAGAATCTGCAGGAAGAAATGGCCCTATCACCCCACCTCCTTGTAGAATTCTGCCCAGTCGTTTCCCCTTGAGGTTCAGTGGATTTTTGGTAAGAATCTGAGTGGACTGCTAAGATATCTTGAGTCAGAATTACAGTTGCCTGAGTCTGCCATAGTCTCAGCAAGCTTTACCAGACATAATTCATGTATTTCCAACCAATACACCTTTTAGAAATCACACCTCTTCTTAGATAGGCAATGTGTGCACATGGTGCATAGCTGGAAAAGGCCACACAGTGCAAGCCCGCCTCCCTCGCTGCCTGCCTCCCCCTGCGGGAGTGCTTCCTGACATATGGAAACATTTCAAGCACATCTGTGAATTTTATAGATAAAGAAGATCTTAAAGTTTTACTTAAGTAAAATATATACCTTCTTCAAAGAAGGATATGAAACAGCAGTAAAAGACAGGCATGCATGTAGCAGTTTACAACACAGAGTCAACTGTGAGCTCAGCTGTGGCTGAGAATTAATTTTAGCTCTGAGTTTCTGGCAACTAAATCCAAAAAAGGAAGCACAGCAGGTGACACAGCTGACATTGTCTCATAAAGGGGAATATATCCTTTTAACATATTTAAAAGGGAGATCTCTCTGCCAACCTGAATGACTTGTATTTATTTATTTCTGATTTTTACTTTGCTTTGCTTTTACTTTTCAGCAAAAACTTAATATAACCACATTCTTAAAAAGTTTAAAGCTAGAGTTAAAAAAAATTCCATACGCTCTTCATGTTAGTATAATCATTGTTAGCACTGAGGTATTTTTTTCACCTTTGTTTCTTTCTATTTACTGACTTACATTACTTGTAATCACGGTATCATTTATATCTTTTTCCATTGAACATTATATTATAAGCCATATTTCATATTACTGTTTAGTTTCTAAAGTACATAATTTTTAATAGCTCCATAATGTGTAATTAATTCTTTATGTAACTTTATAATGGCCAATAATCAGGAAGCTGTTTCTTTCCAACTTTTTGCTTTTTTTTTTTCAAGACGGAGTTTTGCTCTGGCTGCCCAGGCTGGAGTGCAATGGTGCGATCTTGACTCACCGCCTCTGGGGTTCCAGCAATTCTCCTGCCTCAGCCTCCTGAGTAGCTGGGATTTCAGGAATGTGCCACCACACCCGGCTAATTTTGTATTTTTAGTAGAAACACGGTTTCTCCATGTTGGTCAGGCTGGTCTCAAACTCCCAACTTCAGGTGATCCGTGCACCTTGGCCTCCCAAAGTGCTGGGATTACAGGTGTGAGCCAACATACCGGGCCAACTTTTGCTCATAAAAGGAATATTGAGGCCAGTTGCAGTGACTCATGCCTGTAATCTCAGCACTTTGGGAAGACAAGGCGGGCAGATGATGAGGTCAAGAGATTGAGACCGTCCTGGCCAACATGGTGAAAACCCATCTCTACTAAAAATACAAAAATTAGCTGGGCATGGTGGTGCAAGCCTGAAGTCCCAGCTACTTAGGAGGCTGAGGCAGAAGAAGTGCTTGAACCCGGGAGGTGGAGGTTGCAGTGAGCCAAGATTGTGCCATTGCACTCCAGCCTGGCAATAGAGCCAGATTCCGTCTCAAAAAAAAAAAAAAAAAAAAAGGAATATTGAACATTTTCTTAAATTTGTGTGTTCCTGACTTTGATTTCAGAATAGATTCTCAAAAAGCAAAATTACTGGGTCAAAGAGTGAGGACATGTAAGCCCTTTTTACACACTTCCAATTGGATTAATGCCACCAGCAGTGTCTGAGAGCACAGTTTTTGCTGCACTTTTACCTGAAATTAAACTTTTCAAAGAAATGTAGCAACTGAATGCTTATTTTGTGAGAGACTCAGGGCCTTATAAAAATGTAAGAACTGCTCTGAATTTGGCCTTCTACGCTGACATAAATTGTCATTGTGAAAAAGAGAAACCTGCACACATATCACGCCAGGACTCACACATAGAGGAGCCAGAAGACAGGACATTAAAATGCATCTCAGTGCATGCTGCACTGTTCTCAGGAGAAGGGTGGTTAGCCAAAACTCACACCACACCCATTACTGCTTTTTGAGAGAAAATAGGAAAAAAAAAGTATCCAATTCTACATGGTTTAGTATGTTCACACTCAAACTTGTTACACAGGGCTTCATGTACCAGTGGTCGGTTTTATTTCTTAAATAGGTGGTAGGTGTGTAGAGATTCATGATATTATTTTTCAGATGCTTTTGCATGCCTTAACTCTGTCAAAAGAAAGATGTCAGTTGTCTAAAAGGTGTGGTCACGGAAAAGGCAGCTTTCATGGAGAAGGTTTACAGCAGGTCATGGCTGTCTGGCCCAAGCCCAATCTGCCCCAGTCTTGGCAGCAACTGAGGGAGCCACCCAGTCTGGATGGGCACCTTGAGGCGGCCTTACCCACCAGTTGTCAGCACACTGCAGTCGGGACCTGGCCAGGTCTTGGAGAGAGTCAAAGCCATGAACTGACCTTTATGAAATGAGTGCATCACAAACTATGAAGTGGTGAGAAGCTAGTTTCTCATAGCTGCCACTTCAGCAATTGTGCAGGTTTTCTTTGGTTTATTTGAATCAAACATTTGGGAGAGTGTAAGTTCTGTCTAGCTGTTGATAAATGGGATCACGAAGATTAAAACAAATTATGACAGACCTATGGTGCTCATTTAGTTATCTAATTGTCCCTGTAAGCCTTCAAAAATGTTAGAAATGACCTTTGATGCTTAAAAGCTTTCCCAAAATTGCTTGTATCTTTGCTTCATCTGACATGCAACCCTATTTCTGATTCAGAATGTTTTAAGTTTTCAACAGGTTGTTCTGACATGATATGCCTTTAATTGGAATTTTAACAAGTTGACACTATTTTTAGTTAAGAATCGTGAATTGTTTAAATGAATATGCTTGTTTTGTTAAGATAACATATTTGTTAGGCTGGGCACGGTGGCTCACACCTATAATCCCAGCACTTGGAGAGGCCAAGGCAGGCAGATCACGAGGTCAGGAGTTTGAGACCAGCCTGACCAACATGGCAAAACCCCATCTCTACTAAAAATACAAAAAATTAGCTGGGCATGGTGGCATTCACCTATAATCCCAGGTACTCAAGAGGCTGAGGCAGGAGAATGGCTTGAACCTGGGAGGCAGAGGTTGCAGTGAGCCGTGATAGTACCACTGCACTCCAGCCTGGGTGACAGTGAGACTCCGTCTCAAAAAATACATATTATAATAATAATATATTTGTTATGGAGAACAGAGAAGTATCTAGAATGTATAAACATTCTATATTGTTTAGCAAAATAGTTTTTAAGTTGTTCTCCAGTAAAAGAGGCAGGAGTGTCTGTGAACTGGAGATGATCCATCCTCACTGGCTTTATACAATATTGTTTCAGTTAGAGTTGGTAAATTACAATAAACCAGTGTCATTCCATTTTCAAATAGAGTTTGAAATGATTTAGGAAACACAAACTTACATTAGTAGTGTATTCTTTTAAAAGTGAAAGTTACCTGTAATCCCAGCACTTTGGGATGCCTAGATGGGCAGATCACCTGAGATCAGGAGTTTGAGACCAGCCTGGCCAACATGGTGAAACCCTGTATCTACTAAAAATACAAAACATAGCTGGGCATGATGGCAGGCACCTGTAATCCTCAGCCTCTTGAGTAGCGGGGATTACAGGCACATGCCACCATGGCCAGCTAATTCTTGTATTTTTAGTAGAGACAGGGTTTCACCATGTTGGCCAGGCTGGTCTCGAACTCCTGACCCGGTGGATCTGCTTGCCTCAGCCTCCCAAAGTGCTGGGATTAGAGGCATGAGTCACTGTGCCTAGCTCAACAAATATATTATTTCAATAAAATAAGCATATTCATTTAAACAATTCCCAATTCTTAACTAAAAATAGTGTCAACTTGTTAAAATTCCAATTAAATCCCAGTTTAGGAGGCTGAGGCAGGAGAATCGCTGGAACCCGGGAGGCGGAGTTGCAGTGAGCCAAGATTGAGCCACTCTACTGCAGCCTGGGTGACAGAGCAAGACCTGGTAAAAAAAAAAAAAAAAAAAGGACGAAAAGAAACCTTCCCAGTCGGGCACAGTGGCTCACGCCTGTAATCCCAACACTTCGGGAGGCTGAGGCAAGTGAATCACTTGAGCCCAGGAGTTTGAGGCCAGCCTGGCAACACAGTGAGACCCCCTCTGTACAAAAAATTTTTTTTAATTAGCTAGGTGTGGTGGTATGCACCTGGGGTCCCAGCTATTCAGGAGGCTGAGGTAGGAAGATCGCTTGAGGTGGGAGGATCGCTTGAGCTGGGAGGTTGAGGCTGCAGTGAGCCATGTTTGCACCACTGCACTCCAGCCTGGGCGACAGAGCAAGACCCTGTCTCAAAAAAAAATAAAACCTTTTCCTTAATGAATTGCTGGTTGTATAGCAGGAGTGCCTATTCAATTGTTGGAAAGTTTTATGGGAAAAGAATGAAGCACCAGAAAGTTAAACATTCTTCCAGTCTCTTTCTACATTTCTAACTTTTTCTTCCAGATTCAGGGCTAGAAGGGGGGCAGGGAATGCACAGATCCTTGACACTTACTCCGTCACCCATTGTGAGCTCAAAACCAGAGGGGGAACTCTGAGAAAACCCTGGGGATCTGTTTTAGCCCCAGTGGCAAAGTTTAGAGTTGGCAGCCTCCTGCTAACTGTCTGGCGTCACTGACTAACATCACACCATATCGTACAGAAGCTGTTCAGCTCATGACTCCCAAATATTTAACTAGAACATCTGTTGCTATGAGACAGTGGCAAATATTTTTCACAATTCACCAGCTTCCTACTTTCTTGAAGAGCACAGAAAACTTCATATCTGATCGTACTGTACATACTGAGGAAGCTGGGTGAAGGGCGTGAGCTGCAGAGGCAGTCAACTTTAGCATCTCCATCTGCTCACAGCTAGCTCAAGTCTGATTGATTGGGGTTCTGTGTTTGCCAAAAACCACCTATTATTTTCAGTTGTTGGTTTCTCATATTTTGATGAATTAGGTCCTCGGCTATTTTGACAGTTGTCCTGGGTCTTTCCTTTGTAAAATGTGACAGTTCTAGCCCCGAGTGTGGACTAGCCCCAAGCCTCTTCCTCCCAATGCCTGCATTATAGTCTTACCAGGTGCTGCCTGCTGGGCTGGGTGGGGAAGGGAAGTTGGTGGGGACTTAGGAAGGACAGTGACCATTTTCTCGTCTGCCAAGATAAGGCAGTCAGCTAGGTTTCA
Source organism: Cheracebus regulus (assembly GCA_963574635.1). NCBI lineage: Eukaryota > Metazoa > Chordata > Mammalia > Primates > Pitheciidae > Cheracebus > Cheracebus regulus. The sequence goes on from CAUYQU010079890.1 coordinate 80,239, forward strand.
CTGTGCAACACAGCTGGGCAGGAAGAAAGAGAATCCTTGTTCATAAGAGAACAGTCACATTCTAGATGCTGTCTAGGGCTGTGAACAACACGAGGGGACGGCCACCTGAGAGGGCTGAAGTGGCCGGGCCACGGATATGCTGCCAGCACACAGCAGGCATCTGCCTAGCCGGCCCCTCTGCAGAGCCACAGGGCCTGTCATGCTAGTGGCATTGGGCCTTGGACTGCCAAGTGGGGCAAAGACAACAGAAGAGAAAGGCTGAGCTGACTTCTTAGTGGGGCTGAAACGGATATCTGGGGTGGCTGGTGCTGCAGACGAGTGCAAAGGCCCGCTGTAGTCAGTTTCAGCTGGCCAGTTCTGCTCGCTGGAAACTTCAATATTTCGTATTTAGATGTGTGGTTGTTTGTTTGAGATGGGGTCTTGCCCTGTCACCCAGGCTGGAATGCAGTGGTGTGATCATAGCTCACTGCAGCCTCAAACTCCTGGGCTCAAGCAGTCCTCCCACTTCACCCTCCTGTGCTAGGATTACAGATGTGAGCTACCATAGCTGGCCTTAAAGAAAAAAAAACAAAACAAAACAAACAAAAAAGAGTGTTTCATGTTTTCATGTCAAAGTTAAAGCAAACTGCTTGTACACGCTTTTTTCAAACAGTACATATAGATTGTGTATACAGTGCAGAAAGGGAAAGCCCTCATCCCTTCTACTGGTGGCCCCTGAGGTTTTATTCCATAGGGAGATAACTTAGTATGTAGACAGTTGGGCTGTGTCCTGCTGTTTTTTTTTTTTTTTTTGAGACAGAGTTTCACTCTTGTTGCCCAGGCTGGAGTGCGATGGCATGATCTCGGCTCACTGCAACCTCTGCTTCCCAGGTTCAATCAGTTCTCCTGCCTGAGCCTCCCAAGTAGATGGGATTGCAGGCACCTGCCATCATGCCCACCTAATTTTTTGTATTTTTAGTAGAGACAGGGTTTCCTCATGTTGGCCAAGCTGGTCTCGAATTCCTGACCTCAAGTGATCTACTCGCCTCAGCCTCCAAAAGTGCTGGGATTACAGGCGTGAGCCACCACGCCTGCCCTGCGGACTTTTTTCTGTGTCCACATGCACTTGGGTGAGCACACGCAGAGCTGATTTTGTTTGGGGAACATGGGATCCTGCCACACACACCATTTGCAGCCTTTTGAAAATTTCATTAATATATCTCAGACATCCTCCATAACAATCACAGTGCCAACCATTGTATGTGCCATCATTTAGTAATTTTCCACTTATTGACGACATTTTAAAATTTGTCATTAAAGAAGAGCTGGCCTCAGGGGTTCACACCTGCAGTCCCAGTACTTTGGGAGGCCAGGACAGGATGATCACTTGAGTTCAAAAGTTTAAGACAAGCATGGGCAACATAGGGAGACCCTCTCTACACACAAAAAAACGTTTTTTTAATTGTCCCAGCTACTCAGTAGGCTGAGGCAGGAGGATCCCTCGAGCCCAGGAGTTGGGGGCTGCAGTAGCTATGATGGCACCACTGCACTCCAGCCTGGGTGACAGTGGAAAACCCCATCTCTAAAATAATGATAATAATAAATTCCCCTTTTACACTTCAATCTTCTCTTATCATAAAATACACATTTTAGTTAAAATGTCATAAGCAATATATAAAGCTGGAACTGAACTCCCGTAGAACCCCATCCTCAAAGACGACCTGTGCTTTCTTAATTAAATTGTGAATGTTTTAATAAAGTAATGTTTTATTCATTTTGCTGGCTAGCTAGGTAAAATATTTCCATGCTACAGGACTTAAAAGGAACAAAAGGGTATACAGTGAAAAATTGATCTCCTTCCTACCCCAAACTAATGTTAAGATTCTTGTATGTCCTTTCAGATATGTTCAGGCAGACACGTATATTCACACACACACAATGTAGCCAACTGTATCCACTGTTCAGTACCTTAGTGTCCCTCCCTGGCTCCCCAGCAATATATTTTGAAAATCTTTACATTTCACACCTATGGTCACTTCATTCTTGTTGATGGCTGATGAGGTTTTGCCACGTTGCCTAGGCTTGAAAATACTTTTTGATAATAACTCACTATTTGATTTTTGGCATATAATTCTGAAGACAGTCAAAGAACTGAATGACACTGTAGAACATAATTCATTCCCATTTACCTATATCTGTGGACAAGATTTCTCATCTACGTAAAAATTAAGAGGAATAGAATTGATGCCAAGCCTTGGCCCATTCTGGCAGTATTTAATATTCACCCTTGGATAAATGAACTAATAGGAAAAAAAATATATAGATAACATTAGTTAACACTTTGTAATCACAGAAAATTAAAAAGAATCAACTTCAACTGATTGGAATTATTTCTTTTTTTTTGTTTGAGACAGAGTTTCTCTTGTCCCCCAGGCTGGAGTGCAATGGCACGATCTCGGCTCACTGCAAACTCCACCTTCCGGTTTCAAGTGATTCTCCTGCCTCAGCCTCCCAAGTAGCTGGGATTACAGGCACCTGCCACCACACCCAGCTCATTTTTATATTTTTAGCAGACACGGGATTTCACCATGTTGGCCAGACTGGTCTCGAACTCCTGACCTTGTGATCAGGTGCCTGCCTTGGCCTCCCAAAGTGCTGGGATTACGGGGGTGAGCCACCCAGCCTTCTGATTTTTAAATATATTCTATCAATACATTTAACAGAATGATATGAGTTCTTTAAGGTGATTATACTGTTCTCAGAAATTAAAGTTATATTATTTGCAACTATTTGATTTATAAAAAAACAGATGTTAACTTTAAAATGAATGAGAAATATCTAGCATCTAGTTTTTTCAGATGATCATTAGCCAGGTGTAGTGGTACATTCCTGTAGTCCCTGCTACTCAAGAGGCTGAAGTGGGAGAATCACTTAAGCCTAGGAGTTCAAGGCTGCAGTGAGCTAGGATGTTGACAGTGTATGCTGGCCTGGGTGACAGAGCGAGACGTTGCCTCTAAATATATAAATACAAATGTTCACAGCAGTGTGTGAAAGCCATTGCATTGTGTGAAACTTGCAGTGCCCAGAAAAGCCAGAAAAGCAAAAATAAAAATTATTTCCTCCCACTCCTCTTTAAGTGCATCTGTTCATAGGTACACACAGACCTGTATAATTTTTACAGCTGGGAAAAAATGCTTTTGCTGGTGAAATATTCAATTTTAAAATGAGATAAAATGAAAAACAGGATTTTAAATTTAAGAGCCAATCTTTCAAATTTTTTCTAGGTAAAGTAAGGTATACATAAGCTTGTCTGGCAAAAATGCACCATTATACAGAAAACAAACTAGGTCTTTTATTTTATTTTATTTTATTTTTTGAGACGGAGTCTCGCTCTGTTGCCCAGGCTGGAGTGCAATGGCATAATCTTGGCTCACTGCAACCTCTGCCTCCAGAGTTCAAGCGATTCTCCTGCCTCAGCCTCCCATGTAGCTGGGATTACAAGTGTGTGCCACCACGCCCAGCTAATTTGTGTATTTCTAGTAGAGATGGGGTTTTGCCATGTTGCTCAGGCTGGTCTCGAACTCCTGACCTTGTGATCTGCCTGCCTCTGCCTCCCAAAGTGCTGGGAATACAGGTGTGAGCCACCACGTCCAGCCACTAGGTCTCTTTTTAGTTACTTGAAACCTGGATGGAATACAGAAATCTTTCAGGCATATTAAGCTCCTTTTCTCAACTGGCCTGGAAACAATTTGAGGGCAGGATAATTCCTGTGCTTACTATTCAATTATAGTTACAGAATAAATAGTTCTGCAAACATTTTGCAATAGCAGTTCTGGATGATGAAGGAGGGGCTCCACTAACATGAAAAAGCGTCAGTTTTGCAAAGAAAATACTTATACATAGTACAGAATTCAGAAAGCTCAAAGAAGTCAGTTGTTTTTTGTTGTTGTTGAGATGGAATCTCTTGTTGCTCAGGCTGGAGTTCAAGGGTGCAATCTTGGCTCACTGCAACCTCCGCCTCTCAGGTTCAAGCAATTCTCCTGCCCTAGCCTCCCAAGTAGCTGGGACTACAGGCACCTGCTACCACGCCTGGCTAATTTTTGTATTTTCAGTAGAGATGGGGTTTCCCATGTTGCCCAGGCTGGTCTCGAACTCCTGCCCTCAGGTGATCTACTGTCTCCGTCTTTCCATGTAATTACAGGCATGAGCCACTGTACCTGGCCCGTAAGTTTTTAAATGTATACCTTTTGTTCCCTTTGAATTCTACCATGTGTTTGAATTACCTATTTAACGTGGAACAACCAGGCCAAAATGCATATATATCTTTAAATTGATTAGCAGCTACTTTGACTTGCCTAAAAACGTGCCAGTGCATCTGCTCAGCAGCGCGTTGGTGGGAGCCTGTTTCCCCGGCCCCTCCCTTGGTCTAACAGTACATGATGGAATCTTCAGGCTCTCCTTGTCGGTGACCGTTTAACAAGCATGGTGATGGCACAGCCCCTTCCTGTTTAAGCGGCAGGGGACTCTCTTGTTCTGTTGCAGGCCAGACAGGCGCAGGCAACAACTGGGCTAAGGGGCACTACACGGAGGGTGCGGAGCTGGTGGACGCGGTGCTGGATGTGGTGCGGAAGGAGTGCGAGCACTGCGACTGCCTGCAGGGCTTTCAGCTCACGCACTCGCTGGGCGGCGGCACGGGCTCGGGCATGGGCACGCTGCTCATCAGCAAGATTCGCGAGGAGTTCCCGGACCGCATCATGAACACCTTCAGCGTCATGCCCTCGCCCAAGGTGTCGGACACGGTGGTGGAGCCCTACAATGCCACGCTGTCGGTGCACCAGCTGGTGGAGAATACCGATGAGACCTACTGCATCGACAACGAGGCGCTCTACGACATCTGCTTCCGCACCCTCAAGCTGACCACGCCCACCTACGGGGATCTCAACCACCTAGTGTCGGCCACCATGAGTGGGGTCACCACCTCGCTGCGCTTCCCGGGCCAGCTCAACGCCGACCTGCGCAAGCTGGCGGTGAACATGGTGCCCTTCCCACGCCTGCACTTCTTCATGCCCGGCTTCGCGCCGCTCACCAGCCGCGGCAGCCAGCAGTACCGGGCCCTGACCGTGCCCGAGCTCACCCAGCAGATGTTCGACGCCAGGAACATGATGGCTGCCTGCGACCCCCGCCATGGCCGCTACCTGACCGTGGCCACCGTGTTCCGCGGCCCCATGTCCATGAAGGAGGTGGACGAGCAGATGCTGGCCATCCAGAGTAAGAACAGCAGCTACTTCGTGGAGTGGATCCCCAACAACGTGAAGGTGGCTGTGTGCGACATCCCGCCCCGCGGCCTGAAGATGGCCTCAACATTCATCGGCAACAGCACGGCCATCCAGGAGCTGTTCAAGCGCATCTCCGAGCAGTTCTCAGCCATGTTCCGGCGCAAGGCCTTCCTGCACTGGTTCACGGGCGAGGGCATGGACGAGATGGAGTTCACCGAGGCCGAGAGCAACATGAACGACCTGGTGTCTGAGTACCAGCAGTACCAGGATGCCACCATCAACGATGGGGAGGAAGCTTTTGAGGATGAAGAAGAGGAGATGGATGGATAGGTGGAATAGAGGAGCCGCCCCAGCTCAGATCCTACAATAGGCAAGTTCCTTCTTGAACCCTGGTGCCTTCTACCCCATGGCCCTGAATGGTGCACTAGCCTAGGTGTGTTGGTGTTGGTCCCTCACAAATGCAGCCAAGTCATGTAATCAGTCATCTGGAACAAAGAAAATATTTTAAAACAGCAGAGAACTGTGGGTTCTATCCAGTCAGAAGATAACACTATGGAGACTTTCTACTAGAGGACTTGAAAGAGAACTGAGGGACCACAAAATAAACTTCACCTTTCATTAAGTGTTCAAGCATGTCTGAGAATTAGGGGAGTTAGAAACAGTCATTTTCATCCTTTGCGATGAAGCCTGAAACTGCCATGTTGCCTTATTTGAATATGCAGTATGGGACTTTGAAATAATTGACTCATAATAAAATACTACATGTGTGTCTTCATCTCTCTAGCCATGTGCATACATAAGTTACTCTGTATGATTACAATGGCTGCTCGGGTCACTGGTCTCCCTGGGGTGAACTCCTCCCCTAAAACAACAGAGCAAAGAGATCTTCTTTAAATGGAGGCTTTAAGGGGGCAGCCAAAACTCTGCATAGCTGAAAAGCAATGCAGCGCAAACAAAAGCTCCTCTTCCCATCCACAGCCACCTTTCAGACTCCCATAGAATCTTGCATTTTCCCAAGTCAGGCCCTGGGCTAGGGTTCCCTAACCTAGCCAGAGGAGCCACAGGAAAGGCCTTTGGGCCTCCAGACAAGGCCAGGGGTGCTGGGCGGGAGCTGGGGCACCAGCAGCCAGCCCTGTGTAGAAGGGATGGACCCTTTTCTGCTGTGACCCGTCACACTTGATGGCTTCTACCACTGGCTATGTCTTTGGAGTTTCCAAAGACAAACTCCATGGGGCACAGGCAGTAGCCTTGTTAGTGCCTGGTACAGACCCCACTGTTCACAGCATTTCTGCTTTACTTCTTCCTGCCCTCTTGAAGCTGTGGACATGGGACTTGCTTCAACCACAAGAATGAGCATAGCATGTCATCACCAGTTGGAAGCATCATGTGGCAGTCATGTGCCCTCTTGCTCTGCCTCCCATGTAAGCAGGCCCCCAATCTTTCCTATCCACCTATCTGGGTCCTTGGGTAGAGCCCGCTGTGACCTGTGTTGGACTGGCAATGAGAGACAGACAAAGCTTTGTCATTTGGGGACACTGAGGGTCAGGGTTCCCCATAGTGCAACCACAATGCCCTCAGTCTGTGATCCCAGGCCTTATGTTCACTAGCTGTATTTATTTTGTGTTAAGCCCCAGCCTTGGGCAGACAGTAGAAAGTTCATCACTAAACACAGCAGCATGGCTTGAGGTGGTCGCAGATCTTCTTGCATAAATCTGAACTGAGACCACAGTAAAAATAAATCTTTATCAGCTCACCACCCACATCTGTCCTATAAACATGCTCCGTGTGACCATGGAGAGGAAAAGATCTATGCGTGAGCAGCCCCACATGGCGGTGGCATAGGTAGCCACTGTTCCTCCTAGCACAGAGGGCTACTTGCACAGGCTGAGCAGCAGCTCTAGGCCACACTGGCGGCCATCCAGGGCCTGGAGCTTAAGGTGGCTCACTTCACCAGAAACACAGGTGATGTAGGTACTGTCCGACTTTGTCACTTTTTTTTTTTGAGACAGAGTCTCACTGTGTCACCCAGGCTCACTGCAACCTCCATCTCCTGGGTTCAAACAATTCTGCCTCAGCCTCCTGAGCAGCTGGAATTACGGGCGCCCGCCACCATGCCTGGCTAATTTTTGTATTTTTAGTAAAGACAGGGTTTCACCATGTTGGCCAAGCTGGTCTTGAATTCCTGACCTCAGGTGATAAACCCACCTTGGCCTCCCAAAGGGCTGGGATTACAGGCGTGAGCCACCGCACCTGGCCTCTTACAGTCTTTGTCACTCTTATGGTATCAAGCCTGACTCACAGTGGGCCACACTCTCAACCCCCAGGAGGCCTCACAGCCAAGGCCTGTGAGAGGGCAGCCCACGCTGGCTCCACGCCTTGCAGTGGTGGGGTAAGGGGTAAGAGCATCTCCTAATCGTCTACTGCTTGTGTGGTAAAAAACACACCCAACACCCTCATGACTGTGTGAGCCTCAGACTGCAAACAATGCTTCACTCGGCACCTCTTGAAAATGCCCTATGAGGAACGGAGGTGGCCAGTGTAACATGCCGGCAGGCCACCAAGACTGGCAGGTGCAGAGGTCAAGCTGGGGGTGGCCATTCTCCTGGCATGCTGAGCCTGTGGAGTCCAAACAGCTGCTTCCACGGCCTGCCAGAGGACAGGTGGGCACCTCAGGCTGCTGGGAAGTGGCCACAGATGGAGCATGTGTGGCCTGGGGCCATGGCAGGGATGCCACTAGATTGTGTTAATTCTGAAGTCACTGTTCCCACATCAACACCACACAAGGCAAGCTGGAGTAATGTTAAGAAACTACTAAAAATGTAAATAGTTAAAAATGCCAGCGTCTCCTCCATGTCCAAATAACATTTGATGAAGACTTAGCAGATTTTCCTCATGCCGTCTTTTTCTAGGAATTTTGATATAGGTTTGCAACACTGCAGACTCACTTTTCTGGGAGCAAATACACCAATAACCCCCTTCTAGTAGAGAATAGGAGCAGCTTACCATTCAGACCACTCTTGAGACGTCCCCACAGATCCAGGGCCCAGGGGATTCCAGCTTAGTTCCACTGTCCCTTCTCTCAAATCCAGGTGACAGCTCAGGTCAGCCTGTCAGGCTACAGTTATATGTTAACTTCTAGACCCAAGAGGTGTGGTCAACATCTGGACATGACTGGCCTCTTGAGGACCTGCACTGGGTGGTTATCATGGATTCAGGCTCAGGACCCATGTACTTTATATTCACAGCTCAGTGCATCCTTATAGGACATACAACTCTAGAAGGTTCCAATCTCCTGTGGGAGCTGATGAGAACCAGCAAGATTGAGATTTTGGATTCCCTTCTAAAAAGTAAGAACATTTAATTTCTTGTCATTATGTTTTCTAAAAGTATCCAGAGCATAAATAGGGACCCATTGTGTGTTCAGGAAAAAAAAGTACAGTGTTGACATTTTATTTTTGATGTAAAGAAGCCATATTTACATAATACATTCATATTTTTAAATATGTTACAGCTCTCTGTAGAAAAGCATCCCATTAAGACAGCAACAAGTGATCTGGATTCAATCTTTAAAATAGTAAATCAAATTAAAATGTTCTTATCAGGACTCCAGTTTAATTTCACAGCCCATGTGCACAGGGGAACTGAGGAGAAACAGGAATGAACAGTGGGCGACAAAGAGAAAGCATCCCTTCCCACATGCCAAGAGCCCAGTGCAACGATCCCTGCCACAGGGTCAGCTGGCCCCACTTGGTGCCACAGGGTCCAGCCTGGCTGCTCTGGGCTCAATCTTTCCAGCCCATCTGGGAGCCCAACGAGGCTGTGGGACAGTATGCATCTCCCTCAAGGCCTCTGGAAAGTCACCTGCCACCCACTGTGACCTCCAAGGCTGAAAGGACTAAGGACTCCTCTCCCCATCATTTCAGCTGGGACAGTGGCTGGCTAAAATCAGCGCAGTATTCCCATTCTTCTGAAAGCCAGAGCTGAAATAATGCACCAGCTGAAACCACAGTGGACAGACTGAGACGGCCTCCATCTGGGCGTCTAGTTGGCAACTTTCTCACCCGGGGGCTCCTCTTTCTCCTTTTCCCGCTCCTTGTTCCAGTCCTTAAGGCCTTCTGGAAGTGAGGTGTCCTCATCCAAGCTGCCAGTGCCTTCCACAAATTCTTCATAGGTAGATTTTTCTGCAAATGGTCTGGGGCCCAAAAGTTCAACCATATCATTCTTATCTAATACTTCTTTTTCTAACAACAGAAGAGCAACCTGAAAAATGAACAATTTCCATTAAATACAGTTACTCAGCAAAATCTATTCAGAAATATTAATTTTTTATTTACAGGTGACCCCATTCCAAAAAAGGATTTAAGACCAATGAAAAAGATGTCTCATACATAAGACTGCATAGTTTTAGAGTAAGATGTGCAAAATATCAAAGCAAGTAATGTCCATCTGTAAAGGACACATTTCCATACATCTGCACAATGAATGTTGACCATCTGTAATAAAGGAGGAAGCTGTATGTTCTATATACATCTCAGAGATACACATCAATTAAAAAACAAGACGTTCAGTGTGCATAGCATCCTATGTTTGCTTTTCTGAGGTGGTAGGAATGTGTATTTTTATGTGCATTAAAGCAGAATAGGCAGGAGCCATTAGCCTAGGGCTTTTTCTGCACCCAGAACCCATCCATACAAAAGGAAACTGGAGCTTAACCTGGAAGCATTCCTTGTAACTAATTTCAAATTAAGCTTCCATCAATCATAAACAGCCAACCAGCCAACTGGTGGCAGAACTTGGGACCATGCATTGGACCACACAAATAAGGCAAATGCCCAGCAGCGGCCAGTCAGGTAGTCATGCACTGCTAACAACCTTTCAGTCAATGACTGGCCACATGTAGACAACGGTGGTCCCATAAGATAATAATGCCTTATTTTTACTGTACCTTTTCTATGTTTAGATGTATTTAGATACCACTGTGTTACAATGGCCTGAAGCATTCAGTAGAGTCACATGCAAGCAGGTTTGCAGCCTAGGAGCAATGGGCCATACCACACAGCCTAGGTGTGCGGCAGGTGTAGTGTACTCTGACGCCTGCATGATGACAAACTCAACCAACAGCCAACTCCTCAGACCATATCCCCATCATTAAGCAACAGGTGACTGCAGTTTCTTTACTTTGCTTCTAAGCTCAGCCTACGAAAGCTTGCTGCTGCTCATGCTGTCGGAGCAGAGCTCTGAACTTCTGATTCTGAGAGCTGCCCAATTCCTAAACTGTTCTTTATGCAAATAAACTTATTTGTTAAATTTATTTTGTCTAAAGTTTCTTTTAAACAGTACATAAAAAATATCTGGCCAGGCGCAGTGGCTCATGCCTGTAATCCCAGCACTTTGGGGTGGCGGATCACCTGAGGCCAGAAGTTCAAGGCCAGCTTGGCCAACATGATGAAACCACGTCTCCACTAAAAATACAAAAATTAGCTGGGTGTGGTGGCACTTGCCTGTAATCCCAGCTACTCGGGCAGCTGAGGCAGAACTGCTTGAACCCAAGAGGCAGAGGTTGCAGTGAGCCAAGATCGAGGCACTGCACTCCAGCCTGGGTGACAGAGGGAGACTCTGTCCCACACACACACAAAAAATACACACACACACACACACACACACACACACACACACACACAAACAGCAGAGATACACAATGAAGGCAGGAAGGTTAAAATAGTTTACTTTTAAGTTCAATTCATTTGTTACAGCTGGGCCATAAATTTGACACTACACGTTTTAACAAGCTACAGAAAAAGGGACCCCTGCCAGATTACACATATGGAGGTGTGATGGTATCATGAGAGGAGGGAACAGTGTTAATGTTAGATCATCTGCCTAATGTGAGGAAAATTAAGCAGTTTAAATTATAAGTTGAACTCATAAAATGGACTTATTTCTTTTTTTTTTGAGATGGAGTATCGCTCTGTCGCCCAGGCTGGATGGAGCGCAGTGATACAATCTTGGCTCACTGCAACCTCAACCTCTTGGGTTCAAGCAATTCTCCTGCCTGAGCCTTCCAAGTAGCTGAGATTACAGGTGTCCACCACCACATCTGTCTAATTCTTTGTATTTTTATTAGAGATGGGGTTTCACCATGTTGGCCAGGCTGTTCTCAAACTCCTGACCTCAGATGATCCCCCGGCCTCAGCCCCATAAAGTGCTGGGATTACAGGCGTGAGCCATGCACCTGGCCAGACTTATTTCTTGAGATTACTCCTTATTTGAAATTTAATCTATCTGTAGTTTGCAATAAATATTATGTTTTTAAAGATATAAAATTATGAAACAATTTTCTTGTCTTTTATTATAAAATGCCTCAGATAGGTACAAAAGTGGAAAGAATGGATAATCTCCATGTAACCACTATCAACAACGATCAACTTAGAAACATTCTTGTTTCAACTCTCTAGATTTTTAAGAAAATACCAGACATCTTATCATCTTTTCCATATATATATTTTTGTCTATATTTCTAAAAGATTAGGATTTTTAGAAAACCAGAATACTATAATGCTCTGATTTTTAAAATATATTGTCTGTATACATGTGAGGGAAAAAAAGCTTTAGAATTCCTTCTTAGACCATCTTTATTTCTCCATTTGTGCATGTGTGCACACACACACACCCACCCCATAGTTGTGGGTAATCATTTAAATTTCAACAATCTATTTTATTTAATCCAATATATCAAAAATGTATATATTACTTTATATATATATATATATATATAATATATATATTCCTGAAACAGGGTCTCACTTATCACCCAGACTGGAATGCAGTGGTGTGATCACAGCTCACTGCAGCCTCAACTTCCTGGGCTCAGGTGACCCTCCTCCATTAGCTTCCAAGTAGCTGAGACTACAGGTGCCACACCACCACACCTGGACAATTTTAAATATTTTTAGTAGAAATGGAGTTTCACCATGTTGCCCAGGCAAAGTCTCGAATTCCTGGGCTCAAGTGATCTGCCCACCTCAGCCTCCTGAAGTGCTAGGATTATAGACATGTGCTACAGGGCCTGGCCAAAATATTATCATTTCAACATGTGATGATATGAAACATGATTGAGGTGTTTTACATTCTTTTCTTCATGCTGAATCTTCAGTAACCAGCATGCACTTGACATATAGCAGGTCTCAATTCACAGTGGCCACCAAGTGCTGGGCAGCTCTCTGTAGCTGCCTCGCAAGGCCACACAGGCTCAGGGAGAGGGGAACAGCCAGGGCTCTGCAGACAGGGCACCTGGGTCAGACCCTGGTTCTGCCACTTACCCAACTGTATGACCCTAAGCAAAGCTACCTCATCTCTCTAACAACTTCTTCACCAGAAACTGATGTAAGAAGTCACTAAAGTTAGCCACGTCATGAGGTCACAGGGATTTCAGAAAGGAAACCTCAGGCAGTGCCTGGTACACAGGTGTTGGGTGAATGCTGGCTGGTTACCCCTATTATCCTAGACACTGTGTCCAATCCTCGTTCCTCAGGTGTACACTCCATGCCCTCACAGAGTCTGGAAGGCAGTGGTTTCAGGACCACAGACCTCCAGCCCCTCTCCTCTCCATAGCCTCCCTATCTTCTGGCTGGCTCTGTAGTATTCTGCACATGGCTCATTTTCTCTGATGGACCAGAAAGTACTTCAAAACTGTCTAGTGTTTCAAGAGCCTCACCGTCATAACCCAATTCTCCTTTCAATACACATGCTTGGTTGTGCAGAGTGCAGACAGTGGGACTATGGACGGGTGGGATAACTGGGAAGACACTCGCATCACTGCAGACCTCCTCAGTGCCTCACAGAGGGCTCATCTGGACTGGGCTCTTCTGCCTTCCTGTCTTTCACAGCTCAACACTTGGCTATCTGACAGCCCTGACCCCCATTCATATTCTGACTGCAAATGTGCCTTGCTCAAATCTTCTTGGGTGTTGAGACCAAACCGTTTATCACTCCCTTTCCTCCCCCTGCCTTGGAGTCATTCTCGGGCTTTCTTCTCTTTTGTTCTCTATGAAGTCCTGGTTTTCCAGCTCGGACTTTGCCTTTTTATTTCCATGGCCACCACTTCCTGTTCCAATCCAGCTAGCATGCTGCTACCACACTCTCCTGAAATTACCTTTTCTTCATTTCTGCTCAAGATTCCTTAAGGACTCCTTTAAGAACTACAAAATAAGGAGGCCGGGTTAGACCATTTTAAAGATACTTCTACTTCCAAAGCCGTGTGCCTCAACTTTCTACCTAGCTCTGGAGGGCCTGGGGCTTGTGAAAGCAAAATAAAACTTGGGGACCCTAAAGTCATTATGCCAAGGGGAAAAGTTAAGCTTGGAAATTGGTTGCACAAAACCTGCCTTCCTTTTGTTCCTAAAGAGATGGTTGCAAAGACAGAAACCATTTAACTTCCCAGGTGGCCTCCCTCACTCATTGCTCACAAGGAAATTCCTCGGCCCTAAAACCTTTACCCTGAAACAGAGTTCTGCTGGATCTCATCCTGACAATGCAAACAGCCCATCTTACAGCAATAGACAAACAGCCCATCTTACAGCAACAGACAAAGACAATGACAGAAGCCATCCCACCGCAGACCTGAGACAAATGCGTACCTGACTTCTTCCTCCACTCTATGTTTACTTTCACACGTAAAACGCAGACGTACTGAACAAGAGACACATGTATAACTGATGTCTCTCTACCCTCCTTTCACATGTCACATGTGGATTCAGTGAGTGAAAAATCAAAGCCTCACAAGAATGTAACCACTCACCTCACCACCTATCCTCCCGTTTTTCCTTCCTATTTCCCTTCCAGCCACTCTTTTCCCTTTAAATATTCAAGCCCTCAAAGCTCTCTCTGGAAAAAGCAGAGGCCACAGATCCCACTGTAACTGGTGTTTCTTCTTCCCTGGGTACATCCTCAGTCTTAACAAAACAAACCTCTAAGCTGACAGATCTGTCTACACCACTCTTGGGTGTGCAGGAGCCACCACCAGCAACTGCAGCAGGCTCAGGGGTGCCCCCGGCTCCATGCTACACACTCCTCCTTCCCCTTCCTTCTGTGACATGTTCATCCTTCTGGGTACCTCGGCCCCGTCTCCTGCAAAGCCTTCCTGGACCACTCTGCCCATGCTGGCCTTTCCTCCTGCAGAGCCCTGCTGCATGCTTTCCAGTGTTTTGGGGATGCTGGCTTGCACTCGTTTCACTGCACATTTTTGTGAACTGACAGTATGGATTCTTCTGAATCACCTAACATAGGGCGTACTTACAGCTGGCTTCTTTGAAGACTTGCTGATTGAACAGCATAATCATAGTGAAACTGACTTTGCAAAATTATAACAGCAAGAGCAATTTGGCATGGCTGACTCTATCTTGCTTCTATCCTCACAAGCTATCCTCACTAGTTCCTGGGTGTGGGACAAGCTAACTTTGGGAAGAATTTACTTTATAGTTTGAATGATAACAGCACTTTCCCAAAACTAAATTGCCCCTGTAAAACTAATGAAAGGCTACCAAGTTAGGAGGATGAGAGAAGCCTGAATTCTACTAAGATGTAGGCATGGTTAAATAATTACCAGCCATTATTCTGGAGGTCAAATTCGCAACTTCCCCAATGCAGATAACATCTCTACTAATTTTGCATTTCTGACAACCAATGGCTCCACCTGGACTCACCAACTGGTCCTGTGGCCTTACCCAGGAACTGACTCAGCACAGGAGGACAGCTTCCATGCCTTAGGATTTCACCTGCACCCCAACCAACCAGCATTCCCCATCCACCAAACTATCCTTGAAAAACCCTCCCTCGGAGGACACTGATTTGAGTAATAATAAAACTCCAGCCTGCCATTCAGCCAGCTCTGCATGAATTAAGTTCTTTCTCTACTGCAATTCCTGTCTTAAGAAACTGGCTCTACCTGGGCAGCAGGCAAAATGAATCATTAGGCAGTTACATGAGAATATGCTTTTGTGTCAATCCCTTATAAAAGGCTTTTTCATTGTTTTTCTCATTATAGAATATTTATTCAAAGATTTTTTGAAATTCTAATTTTATTCACATGGACTCTGGAAAATTAAGAGGTTACCAAATGCAAGAAATCCACTGAGTTCAGAAAGGGTCCTTTCCTTTTGTAGGTGCTATCAAATGAGGTACAACAATGACAAACACAAAGTATGCTTTCTCGTGGAAGTTCATGAGTAAGCCACAGGTAACTTTCATGCACCAATTTCCTACTTATCAGTTTGGCTGCTTCTTATACTTGCCCTTTCATCTTTCACTACCTATTTCAGAGGTGAAAAACAATGGTAAATTCCAGTCAGGTAACCATGCTTCTCATTAGCAGTACTGTGAACTATCTGGTGAGGAAGAGTCCTGATGTAATTGTTTATTTTGTAGTTGTTGACATACTTCATTAATCATTCAGTCATATTCCTAAGAGCCACAGGAGCTGGGAGTGTCCACTTCTGCTCACCACCACATTGCAAGCCCCCGTGAAGACAGAGCAGACAATAAAACATCAGAATGAATGGACTCATGGGTGAGCCAGAGAGAGAGAATTCTGCAGTCTACATACCAATCAAAACAGTCCATCTATCGCTTCAATCTTTTTTTTTGCAAAACTGTAGAGAATTATTCTCACAACTGGCACCTACCTTCTCCACATCAGCTTTCTTTTCTGTGAGAAGAGCTACTGTTCTTTTATAAGCATCATTAATAAGTATTCGTACTTCGTCATCTATCAATCTTGCGGTGGCTTCACTGTAAGGTTTCTCCAATACCATGTCCCCCTGACGTGGGAGGTCAAAGGAGATTTGCCCAACCTTTTCACTCATTCCAAACTGAACAATCTGAAAAATATATGATTAGTGGTGGTTACATATAATTGCTCTTTAACCAGACAAATTCTACATAGCAGCCTGGAGCCAGCTAAAGTGCACAAGGGTGCTCTGTGTAACCAGCAGCAGCAGCAACACAGTGCTTTAAACTCTCAACTAGAAACCCAGAGCCAGAGACTCAGGCATAACACCTACAACAAAGTAAGGATGCAAATCCCAACAACTGTATGATATTACTATCTGGTTTCTTTCTTTTTCTTTTTTTTTTTTAAAGACAGTCTTGCTCTGTCACCCAGGCTGCAGTGCAGTGGCACAATCTTGGCTCACTGCAACCTCCACATCCCCGGTTCAAGCAGTTCTTGTGCCTCAGCCTCCCAAATAGCTGGGATTACAGGCACCCACCATCATACCTGGCTAATTTTTGTATTTTAAGTAGAGACAGGTTTTCATCATGTTGGCCAGGCTGGTCTTGAACTCCTGACCTCAGGTGATCTGCCCACCTTAGCCTCCCAAAGTGCTGGGATTACAGGTGTGACCCACCCCGCCTAGCTACAACCTGGTTTCTTTTTTTGTTTTGAGACAGGGTCTTGTTCTGTTGCCCAGGCTGGAGTGCAGTGTGTGACCATAGATCACGGAAGCATTGACCTCCTGGGCTCAAATTATCCTCCCATCTCAGCTTCCCAAAGTGCTGGGATTACAGGTGTGAGCCACCATGCCTGGCCTGATATTACTACCTGTACAAGGGCAAGCAGAGAAGAAGCAAGAAGCACCTGATAGACCTGAAGAAACAAGAACCCCCCAGCTGCCAACAGGTTCTTCCCAGAAAGAGTGGTGTACCATTCACACTGAGGAACACATGAGACTGGAAGGGCACCTGCACTTCTCTGTTCACTGAGTCCATGGAACCCACGAGACAGTCTGAAGAGGCCGATCCAGTCTGGACCCATGAGCCCCTAAAACTAACCAGCGCCACATAGGAGGAAGCTTCTGCAAGTAAGATCCAAACTGACTGGAAAAAAAGAAAAGGCCTAGATACGGGTGGAGAGCAAAACCAGTCAGGGTTGCTTGGAAGGTAGGAAACCACATTCTCACCACTTCATAAACACAGCCAGAAAAGCTCCTAGACCTGCAAAACAAATTTCATGTAAAAATAGGCAACAGAAAAATCCCTTAGAAAGTCATTATAAGAAAAAAATAAGCTAAATAGTATCTCCAGAGATAAGAAAAGTGGGTAACAAGATGTGTCAATATTACAGAGGAAATCCATATCTTATTAAATTCAAAACAGGCTAAAAGTAGATCTTTTGTATCATATATGACATGATATATGATATAATAAGAAAGATCTACTTTAATCAGAACTAGAAAAGCTTCAATGAGGTGCTGGAAAAAAACACATATCAAACCCAACACACTCGGCCTGAAATAAACTTTAAATACTGTAATTTTACAAAGGTTTCTCGGCCCAGTGCACTGGCTCATGCCTGTAATCCCAGCACTTTGGGAGGTGGAGGTGGACGGATCACTTGAAGTCAGGACTTTGAGACCAGCCTGGCCAACACAGAGAAACCTATCTCTACTAAAAATAGAAAAACTAGCCAGGTGTTGGGTGTGGTGGCGCATGCCTGTAATCCCCGCTACTCGGGAGGCTGAGGCACAAGAATTGTTTGAACCTGGGAGGCGGAGGTTGCAGTAAGCCAAGATTGAGCCACTGCACTGCGGATTGGGCAACAAAGGGAGACTGTCTCAAAAAAAAAAGTTTCTCTTTGTAAGTTTTAATTGCTTTAAAATGGACTTCTTTTAAGAGATAAACCTTGCCTAAAAAGCCTAAAACAGTCAAGCAACAACAGTATTGCTTCAGAGCCATTCATGGAATGTCAATTTCTCTTGCAAATATGAACATATGAGGAGAAAACGCACTCTCATATACTCACTTGGGCATATGCGCTCTGAGTTACTTTTTTCAAGTCATCTTGAGCACCAGTTGTAATTCTTCCAAAGAAGATTTCTTCTGAGACTCGACCACCTAAAGTCATACACATCCTATCCAAGAGCTGCTCTTTGGTATATAGGTATTGTTCTTTTGGTAAATACTGAGCATAACCTAGTCCTTTGCCACGTGGGATGATGGATACCTGGTAGGTAGAAAACACAAAGTGCTGAAGATCCTACTACAGATGGAGACTTGATCAAAACATCTGTGTATAAACAGAAAAACTCATCAACTAAAAATAAGCACAACAGTCACACAGTCCATCAGCCTTGGTGGGATGTGATCTAGTAGTAGTGACTGTTCAGAAGTATTTTCTCTCAGGATAATTTCACCTTAGAGTTCTATATGGCATTTTTTATTATTTTTTTTAATCTTTAGTAGAAACAGGGTCTCTCTTTGCTGCCTGGGATGGTCTTAAACTCCTGGCTTCAAGCAATTCCCTAATCTTGGTCTCCCAAAGTGCTAGGACTACAGGCATGTGCCATCACGCCCAGCCAATTTTTTGGTGCAAAACTCAACTTAAAGTATTCCATCTTGACATATCGACAGTTCTGAGACTGTGCAGGATCCATTCAACTCCGCTGTCAGACATGGCCACATCCTCCTTCAGAGGAAGTAGGGGATAGCAGGCCAAGATGCTCAGCAGCCTTTGCTTTCCAGTCCTCTTTTGCAATTAAGTAAATTCCTTTGATTTTTAAAAGAATTCACTTTGAGAGATGACATATCTGGTAAAATGCACCCATTTGAAGTGTAGAATTCAATGAGTTTTGACAAACATAACCTCAAGCCACAATGAAGATAAAGAATATTCTTTAGAATATTCTTTATATTGGTAGAGTCTTTCCCTCCACACCCAACCCCAGGCAACTACAGACATGCTTTCTGTCCCTACGGATTAATGTAGCTTCTAGAATTATATATAAGTGAAATCGTATGGCACATACTTCACTGTTTGGTCTCTTTCTCAGTTTTTGAGATCCATTGATACTGCTGTGTGTATTAATAGTCATTCATTTTTACTGCTGTGTGGCATTCCACTGCTACAAATATACCAAAAACTCATTTCATTCTTGATGGACACTAGGGTAATTTTCAGTTTACTGATATTATAAATAAAGTAATAACAGTCTTTGCGTAGACATAGATTTTTGTTTCTCTTGGGAAAATGAGTCAAATTGTTTGTCACATGGAAGTGTTTGTCTACCTTTTTAAGAAACTGCCAAACTGTTTTAGAAAACAATTATATCATTTTATATTCCTTTTTTTTTGGCAGAGTCTCATTCTGTCCCCCAGGCTGGAGTGACACGATCTCTGCTCACTGCAGCCTCCATCTCTTGGGTTCAAGTGATCCTCCCAGGTTCCAGCGATTCTCCTGCTAGGACTATAGGCATGTACCACTATGTCTGGCTAATTTTTGTATTTGTAGTAGAGATGGGTTTCGCCATTTTGGCCAGGCTGGTCTCAAACTCCTGATCTCAGGTGATCCGCCTGCCTCGGCCTCCCAGGCTGGGATTCCAGACGTGAGCCACCACACTGGCTCCATTTTACATTCCTATCAGCAAAGTGTGAGCATTTCAACTGCTCCATATCCTTATTAACAATGAAGACAGTCTCTTTTTCATTTTAAACATTCCAACAAGTATGTTCAGGTAGCTCATTATGGGTGAATCTGCATGTCTCTGATGACCAATGAATACCCTGTGTGTGCTTCTGTGAAATCCATGTTTAAATCTCTCATCCATTGTTTTACTGGGTTGCTTGTTTTTTTACTATCGAGTTCTAAGAGTTCTTTATATGTTCTAGATACAAGTCCTTTGTCCTATATATGTACTACAAGTATTTTCAGAGGGTGTAGCTTGCCTTTTCATTTTCTTAACTTTCATTCGAAGAGAGTCTTAAATGTTGATGAGATCTCATTTATCAACTTTTTCTTTTATGGTTCATGCTTTTTGTGTCCCAAGGAATTTTTGCAAACTCAAGGCCACAAAGATGTTTACCTGTGTTTCCACCTAGAAGTTTTATAGTTTTAGTTTTTATGATCTATTTCAAATTAATTTTTTGCATATGATACAAAGGTTAATGTTCACCTTTTTTCCTGTGAATTCTCTGTTGCCAGAACCACCTGTAGACAAGGCAATTCCTCCCCCTTGAATTATCCTGGTACCTCTGTTGAAAATCAATTAACCAAAAGTGTGTGAGTTGCTTTCCAGACTCCATTCCACCCCACTGGCCTGCGTGCCAGTCCTCTTACTAGCACCACACTCTCATTGCTGTAGCTGCACAGTTTTAACACTGGGTTGAGTGACTTCAACTGTTTTGGCTACTCTTACTCATCTGTATTTCCATATCGATTTTAGATTTGGCTTCTCAATTTCTAGAAAAAAATTCTGCTCTAATTACAAGAGATTGCTCTGAAATTATCAATTAGTTTGGGGAGAACCGACACATGAGCAAAGTCTACTTCTATTTTTATTTAGGTCTTGTTATTTAAATATGCATGTCCTACAAATATTTTCTTAAATTTATTCCTCCATATTTCAAGTTTAGATGCTACTGAAATTGCTAATGAAAATGAATTTTTAAAATTTCATTTTCCAATTGTTTACTGCTAATACACAGAAATACAATTGGTCTTTGTATACTGACGTTGAATTCTTCAACCTTGCTAACTTTACTTATTAGTTCTAGTGGCTTTTCTGTGGATTCTTCAGGATGTTTTATGAAGACACTCTAATGTTGTCTTCTCTATGAGGGATCCCCACACTCCTGGCCTGCCTCAATTCCCAGCAGTCCTGATACCCATTGCAAGGCAGGGAGGTAGCTGCTTTATATCATCTGTGCTGCAGCAGTTTGGGAAATGCCCAGTTGAAAAGCAGAAAAATTTAAAAATCTCACTTGGTTCCCCGCTGTCTTTTAGGGGTAGATTTCTCTTTGGTCTCTGCTTACCCTTTTGCCAGGCTCTCTGGGATTGCCACTGGGCATGTGTAGTTTAGTGGTCGACCTGGGATTTGGGCAGTTCCTACTTAGATTTGGGCCTCACTCCTTTGTAGTTTTCTCACTTCTGGGATTTTTCCCGTTAAATTTCCAGTACTCTTCAAGTTCCAGATTATCTCCTCTACCACCTCAGAATAATAAAGCCTATGTCTTACACCACTGTAGTGTGGAGATTACAGAAAAACCTTAGGCAAGAAAGCCACAAACTCCCAGTTCAAACCCACTGCAGCTGTTGCTTTATAGAAGTAAACTCTCCTCCAGCTCTGGCCTGCTTTTGGACACTTTGCGGTCCCTTTAAATAAGTTTCTGTCCAAATTTTATAATTTATCTATGGAAAGGTTTATGCAAAAATTTCATTCAACCATGATTACCAGAAGTTTTAGCTAAAACCTTCTAAATATCTTATTTCCCTCTCCTTTGTGGGAGTGCAGCTTGCTTCTTGAGTGACTGCAGCAAGCAGCTGCTCACGTGTGCACTGGCTGCCTAGTGCAGCCACCCTGCTTCACCTTTAAAAGCGGATCTGCATGCTCCAGATACCAGCCGGCAACCGCATGGCCTGCTTCGTGGTACGCCACAGTCTTCTTCTCCTCGGGCTGCAGAACCTGCGTTTTCTTCTCTAAGCCTAATAAAATAACAACAAAAAATCCCAAGCCACTATTTTAGTGACACTGACATTAAAAGACAGTTATACAGCACTATACATCGCCTTACCTAAAATGGAGTTTGGAGACTGAGTTGCCTATCACAATCCAAAAATTCCCAATCAAGGCCAGGTACAGTGGCTCATGCCTGAAATCCCAGTACTTTGGGAGGCCGAGGTGGGCGGATCACTTGAGGTGAGGAGTTCAAAATCAGCCTGGCCAACATGGTGAAACCCCATCTCTACTAAAAATACAAAATTAGCTGGGCGTGGTGGTGCTCGCCTGTAATCCCAGCTACTTGGTAGGCTGAGGCAGGAGAATCACTTGAACCCAGGAGGCAGAGGTTGCTGTGAGTTGAGATCACACCACTGTACTCCAGCCTGAGAGACAGAATGAGACTCCGGCTCCAAAAAAAAATAAGTAAATAAAAGTAAATTAAAAATTTTTTTTAAATTAATAAAATTTCCAATCAAGGTCAGAATAAAAGCAAAAGATCAAGTTCAAAATACATATAACTACAGCAAAAAGGCACTCACTTCCCCCATCCCCAGGCCTACTTTCACTCTATCTCTTTCTTTTAAGCCACATATCCAGTGTTTTAGGAAACAAACAGAAATGTAAAATAAAATTTAGCACTGAGGTCAATTTAAAACACATAAAACTTACAGAAACCCAAACTCTGGAAAGGTCTTCACTGCTCAGTCTAGGTATTCAGAATTATCAAATACTGGACACACGAAGATCCCTGCCATAAGACACTACCTGTTGCCTGCTCTGCTGGAAGGCAGAGGAGAGTCTGGGAATGCAGGGAGCCAGTTCAAGATCTGGAGTTACCTACGTGGAGCCAGCCAGGCTGATGCTGCTGCACTCTCACCTAACTAGCTGGCCCTATGGCTCACAGCAAGCCACGGAGGTGGCAGAGCAGATCCAAAGGGCAAACTCTGGAGACAAGACCCATGCTGGAGCCCATGTACACCACAGCGCTGACCAAACTCCAGTCTAAGCATGATTCTCCTCTGGCCTGGATCAAGGCAGGCTCTGCCCTTCACTCCGTACCTTTGTGCTGTAAAAATTGATGGCACTGTTTATACTAAAACAAATCACACAGTGGCAAAAGTAGTTTTGCTGTGTTTATGGTAATTCACCTGAGAGAATTTCTCAGCTGATAGCATATTAAGGCAGATGTTTTGTTTTGAAGACAAAAACAAAAGCTGTGCTCCCAATGACACAAGCCAAGACAAGCATATGCCACAGGGCGGGAAGTTACAAAACAGGAGTTAAGTCTGTCTGCAGATGAGCACTTCTGACTTATCTTTCCCCACAGTTCGCCTTATTTTCTCAATGCCTATCTCACTACAAAACACTGCCAGTGGGGCCAGCTGCTGCCTTGGAGCAAAACCTATGGCTGGACGGCTGCCTGGTCTGCCCCGCCCTCCCTGATTACTTCTCTTTAACCTAAAAAAGGCACAAATACACAGTTTTCACCTGCCTCTACAGTTAATTATATTTTGCTTCATTCCATTCACAACTCTATCATCTGAGGTTTTTTCAATAACGAATGTACAGAATAAGAGGTCTAGTGACTCATTTATCCAACAGTTCATTGTTTACTGAGCACCTAGCCCAGGCGAACCACATGACTCTACCAAGCCTCTATGCCTTCACTGGAAGCCCCACTCCTCTGGTTTTGTACCCTCTACTCAGTTGAACTGTCAAAAGTCACCAAAACAGCCTCACTGCCAAATCCAAAGTTTCTCCACCTCCCCCACACCCCAGTGCAGCCTTGCCCTGCTGCTGGCGCCTCCTCTCCTGTCCCCTCCAGGCTGTGGGCCCTGTTATTGGCACCTCTTCCTCCCTTGTCCGCTGATGCACCTTCTGTGCCTGTGGTGCACCATGAGTGCTAGTGACCTTGCTGACTCACCTTTCTCTCCTTTTAGCAAATGTGGGCAATGGGTAACATTTTCTCTGAAACTCCCTTTCTCCCAGGAAGGCGGCTCCAAGTGTCCCCACCCACCCTCAAGTGTCCCTACACTGCTCCAAGTGTCCTCACTCCAGCTGGTACGCCCTGGGACCACCATTGCCTGTTCCTGAGTCACACGGGCATACCCTACCCTGGCTCACACACAGGATAGCTCATTCTCTGCCATGCCAGCTGCCTCTGTCAGTGCCCCTGTGAGTGCCCCATGCTCCCGCCATCTCTTACTCTGTCCTCATTTTTTTTTTGCTGGCTGTCACCTGTGCTCCACCTGCTAAGCTGCGGGCTCACAGTGATGACTGCAAGGTTCTCTGCCTCCAGATGCTTCCCTCCTCTTCAAACCCAGATTCATTCTCCTGAAATACCACTGGTCATTATATTATTCAATGGCTCAGGAAAAAACCCACCTTAGGCAGCAAGCAGTGGCTCACAACTGTAATCCTAGCACTTTGAGAGGCGGAGGCAGGCAGATCATCTGAGGCTGGGAGTTCGAGGCCAACCTGGCCAACATGATGAAACCCCATCTCTACTAAAAATACAAAAACTAGCCGGGGGTGGTAGTGGGCACCTGTAATCCCAGCTATTCGGGAGGCTGAAGCAGGAGCATCACTTGAACTCAGAAGGTGGAGGTTGCAGTGAGCCAAGATCAAGCCACTGCACTCCAGCTTAGGGGACAGAGGGAGACTCTGTCTCCAAAAAAAAAAAAAAAGGAGTTCAAGACCAGCCTGGCCAACATGGTGAAACCCATCTCTACTAAAAATACAAAAATCAGCCAGGTGTGGTGGTGCACACCTGTAATCCCAGCCACTCGGAAGGCTGTTCACTTGAACCCTGGAGGCAGAAATTGCAGTGAGCCGAGATTGCACCACTACGCCCCAGCCTAGGCGACAGAATGAGACTCTGTCTCAAAAAGCAAAAAACAAAACAAAAAACCCCACCTTAATTCAATACTGGCCACAGGACAAAATTTTAAAAGCTTTTGAGCTTAACATTCAAGGCTTTCCAAAATCTAGATTTAAATAACTTTTTGCAACATTACCTTACTTTCTACCAGGACCCTGTATCTGACCAGTTTACCCTCCCTCCCTAACTATACACAGGGTGTCACCCAACTGCCTCAAGTCCCTTTTGCCAGGCCATTTCCACACCACATCTCAGTTTTCTCCTGAGCCTGGGGCACACTCCTCCTCTTCTGTGGAACTCTGCCTGGCACAGGGCTTACCCCTCCTTTGAATGTCCAAGTACTTGAATTGCTACTTGTCTTTGGGGATTATATCAGAAGCCCTATGGAATGCAAAGGAAATGTGCTGTGTGCTCTCCCACTGTGCTGGCTAAGGAAGCACTTCCAGCTCCACACCTGTTACAGCTATTTTATACCCATCACCTGTATCCAGCACAGAGCACCTCTAACTCATGTGATGAAACTTGTAAACAGAAAGGTTGTGAGCTTTTTAACAAACTTGACTGGTTAATTCATGGGTAGACACCTCGCTGCTGGCTGCCTGTACAAGCAAAGTATTCAAGAGCTGCCAACTCAAACTCACCCAGCACCACGGACCTCCATGCAGAGGACAAGGGGCAGGGGATGTTGGGAGGAAGGAGGAGAAGGAGGGGAGGGGCTGTGACACCAGGAGAGCACATATGGTGAACCCCAGGGCTGGACAGATACACTTTCTTTGTTTCTAGTTCTTGCCCAGAGAAACCCCTGGCCTCAAATTCATTTTATCAGCCTTTCTATTTGAGTTACATTCTGTATCCTTACCACCAATCACTCGCTCAATTGCCTGTTCAAAGTGTTTCTGATTTATGGAATCTGAAAGATGCCTCGCAGCAATCAATGCAGCTTCATTACAGACATTGGCAACATCAGCCCCTACAAAATGAACACAGAACAGCTTACCCACTGAAATATGCCAAATATGGACAGCCAAATCTATAATTTTTAATCAGCAGTACAATGAATAAAGGTTTTGTGTAAATATAATTCAGTTTGGCTCATGATAACCCTAAGCTATTCTACCATTTAATGTGACCCTGGTATAATTCTGGCCCTATGAACTAAGATGAAAGTATTAGTAGTCAATAATTAGACAACTATTTACCTTAATACACAATATGGCTCACATAACAGAAAACTAAGACAGCATTTAAAAATGCTCATTTAAATAACTTAGTTCTACCACCTGTGTTGGGAAAATGGCTTGCATGGATATTAGGTGAAGTACTGATGTATATGAGAAACCTAACTTTTATAATCAC
Source organism: Cheracebus regulus (assembly GCA_963574635.1). NCBI lineage: Eukaryota > Metazoa > Chordata > Mammalia > Primates > Pitheciidae > Cheracebus > Cheracebus regulus. The sequence goes on from CAUYQU010079890.1 coordinate 106,218, forward strand.
CTAGACGTTCAGTGAAAAAACTAAATTTAAATATAGCTAAAACTTGTCAAATGCTTTTTAGATCCATCTCTTTAAATATTCAGTTAAGTATATGGCAACATAAATAAGCTATAGCACACCGTATATGTTCAATAAATAAATATTAAAACATTATAAATTTCAGGCTGGGCATGTCGGCAAATGCCTCTAATCCCAGTACTTTAGGAGACCAAGGCAGGTGGATCATGAGGCCAGGTGTTCAAGATCAGCCTGGCCAAGCTGGTGAAACCCCATTTCTACTAAAAATACAAAAATTAGCTGGGCATGGTGGCAGGTGCCTATAATCTCAGCGACCTAGGAGGCTGAGGCAGAGAATTGCTTGAATCCAGGACGTGGAGGTTGCAGTGAGCAGAGATCATGCCATTGCACTCCGGCCTGGGCAACAGAGCAAGACTCCATCTCAAAAAAAAAAAAATATATATATATAAATTTCAAAGTCCAAAGACAAGTAAAAAGTAGGACCCCTGGAACATTTAAGAAGACCATCTTCTCACCATACTATTGTATACAGTCTTTTCATACTTCTCGAACTGTTATTTCATTTTGAATTTTAGATGGTGAGAAATAGTGAATGGGAAAAGATATTTTAAATTAAATTATTGGAATAAGCACATGAAAAGATGCTCAACAAACATCACTAGTCATTAGAGAAATGCAAATCAAAACAACAGTGAGACACCAAATCACACCTGCTAGGATGGCTGTAATAACAAAGACAGTGATGAGTGCTGGCAAGAATGTGGAGAAACTGGGATCCTCACATATTACTGGTGGCACTGTAGGATGGTACAAGTAATTAAAACAGCCTGGCAGTTCCTCAAAAAGTTAAACAGTTACCATATGACCCAGCAATTCCACTCCTAGGCATATACTAAGAGAAACACTATAACCACAAAAAATCTGAACACCAACGTTCATGGCAGCATTATTCATAATAGCCAAAAAGTGGAAACAGCCCAAATGGCCATAAACTGATGGGGAGATCAACAAGATGTGGAATAGCCAAACAATGGCACATTTACTTGGCCGAGAAAAGGAATGATGTTCTGATGCCTGCCACAATTTGAATCTATCCTGTTCCTTATGTTAAGTGAACACAAACCAGGCACAAAAGACCACATGTTTTTATTTTATTTTATTTTATTTTGAGACGGAGTTTTGCTCTTGTCATTCAGGATGGAGTGCAATGGCATGATCCCGGCTCACTGCAACCTCTGCCTCTCAGGTTCAAGCAATTCTCCTGCCTCAGCCTCCCCAGTAGTTAGGATTATAAGTGCCCGCCACCACACCCAGCTTATCTTTAGTAGAGATGGACTTATGCCATGTTGGCCAGGCTCATCTTGAACTCCTGACCTCAAGTGATCCACCCGCCTCAGACTCCTAAAAAGCTAGGATTACAGATGTGAGCCACCACACCCGGCCAAAACATGTTTTTATATAAAATGTCCAGAATAAAAAAATCTAGAGAGACAGAAAGTTTGTTTGTTTTGAGACGGAGTCTCGCTGTGTCACCCAGGCTAGAGTGCAGTGGGGCGATTTCGGCTCACTGCAACCTCTGCCTCGCGTGTTCAAGTGATTCTCCTGCCTCAGTCTCCGGAGTAGCTGGGATTACCGGCATGCACCACCATGCCCAGTTAATTTTTGTATTTTTAGTACAGATAGGGTTTCACCATGTTGGCCAGACTGGTCTCCTGTCCTCAGCCTTGGGCTCAGCCTCCCAAAGTGCTGGGATTACAGGTATCAGCCACCATGCCCAGTCCAAAATGTTTTAAAATTATAGTGATGGTTGTACAACTCTGTAAATATACTAGAAACCATTGAATTATACACTTTATCTAGGTGATTTTTAGTTAATTTTATTTCAATAGAGCTTTTAAAAAAATGCTTAGGAATAATTCCTACAATATTTATAGGAAAAAAATATGTTGTCAGGAATTTGTCACAAAATACTCCAGAGGAAGCAGAAAGAGATGAGGGTATAGATAAAAGTAAGGTTGGATGTGAATTAGTAATTGTTCCTGAAACTAGGTGACGGGTACAGATAGGTTCATTACACCATTTCCTCAGAATGTGTATATGTTAGAAATTTCCCATAATAACAAAGTAAAAATAGTCGGCACAGTGGCTTGTGCCTATAATCCCAACACTTTGGGAGGCTGAGGCAGGAGGATCACTTACAGTCAGGAGTTTCCAACCAGGCTGGGGAACACAATCAGACCCTGTCTCCATGAAATCAAAAACCCAGCTGGGCATGGTGGACATGCTTGTAGTCTCAGCTACTCGGGAGCCCGAGGCAGGAGGATCACTCAAGCCCAGAAGGTCAAGACTACAGTGAGCTATGATTGCACCACTCAGTCCAGCCTGGCAATAAAGCAAGACCCTGTCTCAAAAAAAAAGTAAAAATGAGAATATATGCTTAGGAAGCCCACAGTGAAGAAGTGAAAAAGTAACAAAGTAAACTGCTACCTGGTAACTGTTACTGATTTTTAATATACTTCTCAAGAGGGTCTTGTTATTTTCCACTCACCTGAAAACCCGGGAGTTAAAGATGCCAGTTTTCTCGCCAATTTCTCCTTCTCCAGGCTACTCTCCAGTTTTAGTGGTCGGAGGTGAACTTTGAAAATAGAAGCTCTTCCTTTTATGTCTGGTGGTCCTTTAGAAATCATTTTTAAAGAAAAGAAAATCATATTGAAACAGTCACACCTACACTCAGGAGCACTGGACCTGCCCCAGTGAACATCATCTCACCAATAAAGATCTGCCTGTCGAAGCGCCCCGGCCTAAGCAGTGCAGGGTCCAGGATATCCGGTCGATTGGTGCCGGCCAAAATGACGACATTTGTTGTTGTATTAAAACCTGAGAAGATAACACAAATGCAATCACTATTAAATGACAAGAGGCAGAAAGCAACAGTGTAACATCAGGAACATAGGAACATTGCAAATTCACAGCTACACTGAACCCATTTTCTATTCATTATCCAGTGTTTTTTAAATTGCAAACTTTATTCTTACCATTCAGCTTGTCCTTAAAGAAAATAATCATCTATTAGACTTAGAGTTGTAAGAGTAAATGTCCTAAAGACAAATAACCAAATGTTTAAATTTATTTAACTGGAAATTTAAAAGATGATACCAATTTAAAAAATGTCTTAAAATCAGACTAAATTTGCAAGGGATGTGTCTGACACCCTGGGCCACAGACTGCCTATCTGAAGTTGGTTCACAACTCCACACTCAAGCAGCTCAATTCTCAATGTAAATCCCATGGTCCCAGACCCTTCACCCTTAGGATTCTGGCATGGCAGGAGCTCCTGGGTGAATTTCCCTCAAATGTGGTGCTCTAATGTGAACCCAACATGGGCTGGCCATCACAGGATGGAGGAGGATCTCTACCTTCTTATTCTGACCCTATGCCTGGCTTTGATGACTACTGACACTGTGCTTCCCCTTTCTGTACAAACAACCAAGCATCACATATCTTCCAGCAGGAAGAACACACTACACCCTGAAAACTGGCAAAGAAAAGCTGGCTAGCATGGAAAGACTGTTACTCTCCTAGTGAAAAAGTATTCAAAATTTGCTAAATTCACACTTGGTTAGGCTTAGATTTTCCTTATGCTTCAGAGATGGTGATGATTTTGAGAATGAGATAGTAATTCTTTTGTGATTCATTTAACCAACTCTTCTCTTATTCAAACACCAGACAAAAACAACATCTTAACACCAACATTAAGTTATGCAGGCGGCCAGGAAATAATATTTTGCTATTATTTGTATTGGTATAAAAGAACCTTTTATAAGAGCTATTTGTTTTAGGGAATGCTTTTTTTGTTTGTGATACTCAATATTGGAATAAGGACTCTCATTTGGGGGCAATGAAAGGACTAAGAAAGGGCAGCTTAAACTGAGGAGGCTGAGGCAGGAGGATGGCTTGAACCCAGGGGTCGGAGGATGCAGTAAGCTGAGACTGCACCACTGCATCCAGCCTGGGCGACAAAGCCAGACCCTGTCTCAAAACAACAAAAAAAGTGCAGCTGGGCCGGGCGCGGTGGCTCGCACCTGTAATACCAGCACTTTGGGAGGCTGAGGGGGTGGATCACGAGGTCAAGAGATCAAGACCATCCTGGCCAACATAGTGAAACCCCATCTCTACTAAAATATAAAAAATTAGCTGGGTGTGGTGGTGCGCATCTGTAGTCCCAGCTACTCAGGAGGCTGAGGCAGTAGAACTGCTTGAACCCGGGAGGCGGACGTTGCAGTGAGCCGAGATTGGGCCACTGCACTCCACCCTGGCGCCTGGTGACAGAGCGAGAGTCTGTCTCAAAAAAAAAAAAAAAAAAAAAAGTGCAGCTGAAGATACAAAAGCCTTGACCCCACTCACCATCCATCTCCACCAGCAGCTGATTGAGTGTGTTCTCCTGCTCACTCTGCCCTCCAAAGTTGCCTCTTCCTCTCTTCCTTCCCACCGCATCGATTTCATCAATGAAGAGGATGCAAGGGGCATTCTTCCGAGCAAGTGCAAATAAGTCTCGGACCTTGGCGAAAACAGAAACAGAGAGTCACTTGACCAGAGAATATTATTTATCCTTTCAATAAGAAATGAAATAAATTGGCCAGGCGTCATGGCTCACGCCTGTAATCCCAGCACTTTGGGAGGCCGAGGCAGGCGCAGATTACCTAAGGTCGGGAGTTTGAGAATAGTCTGACTAACATGGAGAAACTCTGTCTCTACTAAAAATACAAAATTAGCTGGGCATGGTGGCACATGCCTATAATCCCAGCTACTCGGGAGGCTGAAGCAGGAGAATCGCTTGAACCCGGGAGGCGGAGGTTGCAGTGAGCCGAGATCATGATATTGCACTCCAGCCTGGGCAACAAGTGAAACTCTTGTCTCAAAAAAAAGAGAAATGAAATACATCGCCAGCTTCCTGTCCCATGTGCAGACAATCTTTTTGTGATACATACTGTAAGGTACATTTTTAAAAAAGAGTTACAAGTAGGAAAGCAGTAGCAAACCTCACCATCAGTCACCTGCCCCTTCAAGGAGCGTCAGAGACAACTCCCCACACACCCACTCCTACCCCACACCCCTACTTCACTCGCCAGAAGTCCAGGTCTTCCTGCCCGAATTTCTGGATGTTCATTCCTACACTGCTCTGAACACATCCACTAAAATAACTCGTATCCCTCTCCAGCCTTCTCTTTAAACTCCAGATCTGTGACCTACAGACCCACACCTTCAAAGTTCACCCATCCCATCCTGGCATGAACAGGAACTCAGCAGTCCCAGCAAGCCTCAAGCAGGAGTCTCCATCTTCCCCTACAGGCTGGCTGGAGCTGAGGTCCATCTCACACCCCACTGCTGCTGCCAAAATAACTGCTGGAAACGCCCCTGCTTGCTGAGGCTCAGGCCTTGTGGCAGGCACTCCACCACACTGTCGTGGGCCCCCCCAACCTGAATGCCACCAGGCACTATATTCTCAGTGATTTCCATCCATGTGTCGCTCATGTCTCAGTTGCCTGACCACCTCTTCATTCACCTTTGGTTCACTCTGACAAGGCCAGCACTGCCAAAGTTGTCCTCTAAACCACCAGCTTCATGTCATCTACTCTTTGACCACCCCCCTGCTATCATCGGGCCCCAGAGACATACTCAGGCATCTCATGTCAACTTTTTACCACTTCTCAGCTCTCCAACCCACCAGGCCCATGCTTCCTCACCACCATCCACAGCTCCTCTCCTGTCTTCAATGTCCCCCCCTCCACATTAGATCCCATGGCTCATCATCATAAATGCCCAACTTTCCCTCATTCCCTATTTTTCTAAGACTTATCTGTACAACAACAGCAAAGTATGAAATAGATCTGAAGGTGAGGCTGGACAAGGTGGCTCACACCTGTAATCGCAGCACTTTGCGAGGCCAAGGCAGGTGCATCACCTGAGGTCAGGAGTTCAACACCAGCCTGGCCAACATGGTGAAACCCCAACTCTACTAAAAATACAAAAATTAGCTGGGCATGGTGGCAGGCACCTGTAATCCCAGCTACTAGGGAGGCTGAGGCAGGAGAATCGCTTGAACCCAGGAGACAGAGGTGGCAGTGAGCTGAGATCACACCACTGCAGTCCAGCAAGACTCCGTCTCAAAGAAAAAAAAAAAAAAACCTCTTACAATTCAACAACCCAATTAAAAACCGGGCAAAGGATCTGAATAAGCATCTCTCCAAGGAAGATATACAAATATACAAATAGCCAATAAGCACATACAAAATGCTCAATGTCACTTGTCATCATGGAATTGTAAATCAAAACCATGAGATACTACATCATACTCACTAAGGTGGCCATTATCAAAAAAACAGACCAACCAGTGTTGGTAAGGACGGGAAAACATCAGAACCCCTTACACACTGCTGGTAGGGATGTAAAATGGGCACATAATTGGAAAACAGTCTGGTGGTTCCTTAAAAAGTTAAAAGTAGAGCTACCATTTGAAAACATTATGCTAAGTGAAAGAAATCAGGCATAAAAAAACTACATATTGTGTAATTTCATTTACACAGAATGTCTGGGACTAGGAAACTCCTGTTGGGTAGTTTGCTTAGGACTCCTGACTTATGTAATTCTTTTACTCTTTACAAGTAAAATTGGTTTTTGAGCTCAAATAATTAATAATCCCAACTACTGACTTCTACTTTCATGTATAAATTAGGACATTTTTAGCATGGTTGAATGTGGGCGCAAGAGGGATGTGACCATTAAAGAATATGGGATTTCTTCTTGATGTAATGGAAATGTTGTAAAAATGACCGTGGTGATGTTTGTACAAATCTGTGAAGTATTAAAAGCTACTGAACTGTATACTTTACAGGGATCAATTGTTTGGTATGTAGATTATATCTCAATAAATGTCACCAAAAAAAAAAAAAAAAAAAATTCCACAAATTAAAGCAAATTCTTTTTTTTTTTTTTTTTTGTGAGATAGCAATCTCACTCTGTCACCCAAGCTGGAATGCAGTGGTGTGATCTTGGTTCACTGCAACCTCTGCTGCCCAGGTTCAGGAGATTCTCCTGCCTCAGTCTCCGAAACAGCTGCAATTACAGGCATGTGACCATGCCTGGCTAATTTTTGTATTTTTAATAGAGACGGGGTTTTACCATGTTGGCCAGGCTGATCTTAAACTCCTGACTTCAAGTGTTCCACCCACCTCAGCCTCCCAAAGTGCTGGGATTACAGGCATGAGCCTCAGCACCTGGCCGTCAATTCTTGAAACTGGTCTAATATAGGTAGCAGACTGCAGTCCTAGCTGGTGCGAGGGAAGGTGGAGTGGAAGTCACAGGCTTTGCTGGAGGATTAGACCGGAGAGGAGCTCTGGCCAGAGACTGTTGAGAGGTCACTCTAGCACTCCGGGGGACAGCGCCATCTCCAGCAACTCCTCCCATCTGTGGGGAACTGGTGGGCGTAAGGAAGCTATACCATCAGAACAGAATGAGACTCACTCTAGCTGGGCCCACACCAACAAACATCTCCAAAAACTCGGATCCACTAACGGTGATGAAGGGGACATTGGCTTCTCCAGCTGTTGCCTTAGCTAGCAGTGTCTTCCCAGTGCCTGGAGGACCAGTGAGAATGGCACCCTTCAGATACAAAAAAAGAAATTACATTTAATGATAATTTCAGAAAAGTAAATTGTGTATCCACAAATAATTCCAAGGTATAACTGTTTCTAAATCTTACTGATATATATTAAATATTAAACATATGAGCTATGGTAGAACATTTTTATATTAGTAAGAATAAAAAAAGATTCTAAAAATAATTGTTTCAAAAAATTTGGTAAGAATATGAAATTTAAAATATTTACTTTTTTTCCTAGTGCTGTTTTTCAGACCTTTAGTCTAACAGTATGTAAAGAGTGACTTAGTCTAGGAATGCACTAATAAATCCGCTAAGGTTTACTTAAAGAATTTAAGAAGACACAAACACCACACTCCTGATTTATATAATTCTTTTACTCTTTACAAGTAAAATTGGTTTTTGAGCTCGAATAATTAATAAACCCAATTACTGACTTCTACTTTCATGTACAAATCAATATATTTTTAGCATGGTGAAACACGCAACTTAAAACCTAATTGTGAATTTGTTTTTATTTCTACTAACTACCCACAAACAGTATTCTCTCTTATTTATAAATTGACATACTACCATGCTACCATATCCAAATACTGTGTGTGAAGAGGTGGATAATACGGTCAAATGATATTTTTTCTAGGCTTTGTAATAAAACATTAAGATATTTTTTAAATTTTGCTTATTTTCTTCTTTAAAAATTTCACAAATGAAGTAGAAATCTAATGACCAATGATGCACTTAACTACAAAGAAAGAACGTGTTTCCTCAAACAACATACAACTTTTTTTTTTTAAGACCGAGTTTTGCTCTTGTTGCCCAGGATGGAGTGCAATGGTGCGATCTTAGCTCACTGCAACCTCTGTCTCCCAGGTTTAAGAGATTCTCCTGCCTCAGCCTCCTGAGTACCTGGGATTACAGGTGCACCACCATGCCCAGCTAATTTTTTTGTATTTTTAGTAGAGACGGGGTTTCACCATGTTGGCCAGGCTGGTCTTGAACTCCTGACCTCAGATGATCCACTCACTTTGGCCTCCCAAAGTGCTGGGATTACAGGCATGAGCCACCACGCCCAGCCCTGCACAACTGTTATATTATGTTGTAGAGACACCTAGGTGTGATGCAAATGGGTACTAAGTAACAGTAAGTTATAAATTCATAAAATATGACTTTTTATCCATAGAAGTGGGACATAAAAATCAAGGGAATAATGATTCTCTTTCCAAAGGAATCCTTTAAAGGAAACTTTATTAATGGACTTTAAAAAGAATTATATCTTTTTATTCATTTACTTAATAGCTGATCCATTTAACAAATATGAAGTTACTGTTCCATTGAAGCCCTGTAGAGCACAGCCCATCACTAGCACAGTGGGCACGAATTTATTTGCTGGAAGGGAAAAGGTGATAGTGAGAGCTGTCTCCTCCCGGCTGGATCCTGTGCCATGAACTTCAGTGCTGGCACATGTGTCCTGTCCACACACATCCCTTGAAGGGACACTGGGTGACAGCAGAGTGTGACATGCTCAGAGAGCTACAGCAGGCCTACAGTTGCTGAGAGATGGGGCATCTAAATCAGACTGGAGGGAGAAGGAAGGCAAATCAAGGAAGTCTTCAAGAGGAGGTAACTCAGATATTTTCAGGAATACACACACTATATACAAGAAAACACATTCACATAAAACAATTGACCCAAAAGAAACCAAGTTGGGCAGAGGCTAGCCTAGTAAGTTGAGAAAGAGAAAAGACAGAACAACAGCTATCTATCATAAGTAATCAAACTTCGTAAAATTATAACATCAGAGATCAAGAAACACTTCAAAAAGTTAATCTTATAAAAGCTCATTTTACCTTTGGGATTTTTGCTCCTAGGTCTTGATACTGCTTTGGGTTTTTCAAGAAATTCACAAATTCCATGATCTCTAGCTTGGCCTCCTCACAGCCAGCCACATCTTTGAACTTCACATCAATCTCATCCTTTAAGACCTTGGCAGTGGTTTCTCCGACACTGAAGAGTCCACCCATCCCTCGGCCTGTCCGGCCAATGCCAGCAGGCCCTCTTCTGATGGTGTAGAGCAAGAAGGCAATGATGAGCACTGTGGGCAGCATGCTTAGCAGAAAAGAGCTGGGGACACAGGCATAGCACAGGTTAGGACTGGCTGCTCACATTCAGGTTTTGCATGTGGTGCAAGGTATCAATATAAATATATACATAGCTACATCAAGGTACACCTTCTGCACTTAATGCAAATAAGGGTAACTGGCAAGTGTTCTTCAAAGGCAACAGAATTCCCAAATGAGCTCCATGGCAACCAACTCTTACAATAAATGGAGCATCTGCCCAGAATTAAGTGGGGTTACTAACATGGCCTCATTAAAGACAACCCTCAAAGAAGTTCTGACAAGAGAAAATTACCTAAAAATCCTGGAAAACTCTGTGACATGTAAACATAAATGACAGTTCAAAGATGGGAATGCCAGTTTTTGAAACAAAGGGGTTCTTTATGCTAAAATCCTACCGAAGGTCAATGCATTGAATGTTAATACCCTAAACCACTGCTTAACCAAGATAAGTATAAATGTGTAGAAAATGAAGTCATGTGGGAAACTAGTGAGTTATTAATAGTTTTTTAAAAATCTGGCCAAACTGAGAAAGGCCTGTGTGAGAATATAATGTGTAGCCCTGCACCCAGGGACAGAACACAGTGAACCACAGGCAGCACAGTAAACAGTCTCCAAAATGTTGTCTTTTAAGACTACCCCTTACCCATCACTTTCAGTAATGTAGACAACAGGCACCCGATTTTCTCCTTCTATGCCCAATTCCTGCTGTAAAGTTTCCAGATTCCGTTCAAAGGTGTCCACACTGCCAATATTAAACCAAATGTATTGCTATAAAAACAAAAAAGCAAATATCTTAAGAATGAAGTGAAACCAAAAGGTTCAATTTACTAAAGGGTTCAACTTTTTAAGAATTTTTCAGAAATACTGAAATGTGTAAAGAAAAACAATAATAAAAGACTGGCTTTAATAATGTGGTGATTAAATGTTATTGAGAACATTTGGCAATTCTTGGCAAATAAGCATTTCTTTAGCAGCAATATCTCAGTGGTTTTAAAATTATAAACTGAAAAACATAATGAAAAATCTATTTGAAAATATACAATTTTTAAAATAAATATGCATTCTTGGCCAGGCGCGGTGGCTCACACCTGTAATCCCAGCACTTTGGGAGGCCGAGGCAGGCGGATCACCTGAGGTCGGGAGTTCAAGACAAGCCTGACCAACATGAAGAAACCCTATCTCTACTAAAAATATAAAATCAGCCAGGCGTGGTGGCGCATGCCCGTAATCCCAGCTACTCAGGAGGCTGAGGCAGGAGAATCGCTTGAACCCAGGAGGCAGAGGTTGCAGTGAGCTGAGGTTGTACAATGGCACTCCAGCCTGGGCAACAAGAGCAAAACTCCTTCAGTCAATTAAACAATCAATCAACCAACCAACCAACCAGCCAATAAATAAGCATTCTTTTCCTCTTCTTCCATTTCCTAGGTATTTTAGCTCCCTATTCCCAAACTGAAAAGCTACTGTGATACAGCGATAAAGAGCTAACGTTTACTGGGTGTGTACTAAGTGCCAGGCATTGTTCTGAGCCCTTTAGCTGCGTTAGTTCATTTAATCCTGAGGCCCATCCTAAGAAGCAGGTGCCATTACTGGGGGTGATGTTCATCTGAACACCGCACGACCACTGTACAACTGGTACAGATGTGCCTTGCTATCTATGCCAGGCACACTCCCTCTTTATTCCCTAGAGCTGTGGAGTTTCAGAGGGCCCAGCAGAGGGGGCCAGGTCAAGGCTATTCTACCAACCAGCACATAATTATTTCTTATTGTACTTGTGTCCATTGACTATGAGCCCTGACTCTTCCTGTTTCCATTCTACAGATGAGAAAACTTGCTCCTGGTCACACATGAAATAAGAGGCTAGGATCTGAACCCAGAGAGTCTGGCTCCTGAACCACTGTCCGCCTTTGCACAACCATGAGGACACTGATGATAACAGCTCATATGTATGGAGTTTACTAGCTACAAGACTCCATTTCAAGCACTATGCATGTATTAGCTCCATTTTATCGCACAAAAAAACTTTGTTTCTCCTTTAACTTGCAATAATCTTTTTTTTTTTTTTTTTTTAGTATTTTTAAAATCAAAACAGTAAGTCTATAATAGAAAACTCACTAGAGAGGCTGGGCACAGTGGCCAGTAATCCCAGCACTTTGGGAGGCCCAGGCGGCGGATGACCTGAGGTCAGGAGTCCGAGACCAGCCTGCCAACATGGTCTCAAACTGTCTCTACTTAAAATACAAAAAATTAGCTAGGCATGGTGGCACGTGCCTATAGGCCCAGCTACTTAAGAGGCTTGAACCCAAGAGGCAGAGGTTGCAGTGAGCCAAGACTGTGCCACTGCAATCTAGCCTGAATGACAGAGCGAGACTCCATTTCCAAACAAAAAAACAAAAAAATAAAACCCTCATAACAGAGCAACATGTCATCCCATATTCTTCCCACCAGTGTTACTGAGTGAGGAACATTACTCTGGTATTTCTCTTCACGTATCTAAAAATAAAAGATGAAGACTAAGTTTTATGTAACAACATAATAGTATTTGGTAAATTGTTCACTAAGATATAAAATTCACATGGTTACAAAGGCCCAAAACCTGATTAACCACACAGGATGGAACACTCCCTAACTCAGCCCCTGCTATTACCTAGGCAATAGGCCAAATGCCTGGCTCCCATCACAGCAGTGTGAACCCAGGACCAGCAGCAAGGTACCACCCAGGAGAATGTTAGAAATGCAGATTCTCAGAACACAATTTAGATAAGAACCTTTGTGGAGGTGGGGTCCCAGGACTCAAGTTTTAATAATTTTCCAGATAATTCTTATGTACACTAAAATTTGAAAACCACCACTGATTGACCCTATCTCATTTAAGCGTTAAGCCCTTCTTTACTGTCAGAGAGAAGGTAAGTCATCTACAAGTCAAGAGTAGAACTGATGTGAAGCTAAAGCCTGTGTGTGTGGAACACTGCACATGATTAACACTGCTGCTCCATTCACAGCAAGACACCGAAAATCTTATCTGTTCCTGAAAGCTCAAAACAAGAAGTCTTTAGTAAGCAGGTAATATACATTATTTATAAAAATTCAGGATATGCACATATGGAAAGCAAAGGCATCCATAACCCCAACGCTCAGACACAAACAACATCAGCATTTCAGGCCTGTCCCTCAAGACTGTTCAATGTCATTTTTACAATCTTGAAATACAGTTTTGAAAAGAAGTCAATATAAACCTTAACTGTAATATAGAACAGAAATACAAAGAAAGTACTTTATATACAATGGTATAAATTTCAACACATAAATGCTTGTGCATGTCAACACTAGAAAACAACTTCCTGGCAATGTCAAAATCATCCCTAGGGACAGCACTGCACCCAGGGACAACTGCTCAGCACAGAAACAGACAAGGAACGAGGATTCTGTGTTAATCCAGTGCCTGGCATGGGCCGCTGGGTTCGTTCTCATTTTTTGCTACGTATAGACAATGTGTGAGAGGACATCGTTAGACAGACATCTCACACACATCCCTACTCTCTCCCTAGGATTCCCTCCTAGAAGCAGAGGGATGGGTGTGTGCATGCTTCCCACAATGCTGAATACACGTTGCCTACTGGGCTCATAAGGGAGTGCCAACTTAATTCCCAGCACTGAAGTTTGAGGGTAAACGCAATGCCTATTAATAGGCATTGCATCATTAGGTAGACAGAATGGGGAGAAATCAAAACAATTAAAATAACTTTCCTTGTTATTTTACAACAAGAGAGCAACACCAGAGCCCTGTGACTTTACAGATACTCTGATACTTGCTGACATGTTATTAGACAGATATGGTCACCATCACTTCTAGTTGACCTTAAATGTTGCCCTGTCGAGGCAGGATGGCTAGAAAATGGTTAAACACAATTATCCTCGGGGAGCCTGGCAGGTCCTGGGAGCCTCAGCTTCATCTCTCCCCCTCCCCTCCAGAATTCCCTCAATGCATTCAGCTCGCTCTGGGATCTCTGGAAGTATAGTCCAGACTGGTCAGAGAGGATATACAAATTATTTTTAAAATAGAAAATCAAATGGAAATTAAAATAATATAGTATCACAAAAGGGTTGGGAGATGGTGGGGATGTTTTTAAACTAATTTGACAAAGCCTGTCTCAAAACATAGGCAACTGAGATTTTAATTTCTCTTCCTAATCAAACAACTGCTTCTCAGTCTTGAAAAGTCATAGACTATTCTGGAACACTGAAAACTGGGATTTTACTGTCTCCTAAAAGTAGTCAAAATAATTGTCAGAAACAAAACGAAACACTGACCCAATCCCTCTGTCACTAATCCATAAACAACATGCCTGTTCCCACTGATGTTAATGAAATCACCCCTGCCACACTGCCAAGTTCTGATATATCTGGTGCATATAACTACTACAATGTGAGGTGGGTTTTTTCCTTTCAGCTTTAAATCTGAAAAGTTAATTTACATATCAATTCATATCAATTAATAAAATGATTTACCCCATCAACAGGAGTTTTTCCTGGTATAAAGTTCACTCGAACAAAACGCTTGTTGACGACTTCCAGTCTGTCTACCTAGAATTTTAAAAACAAATTCAAACATAAATTCAGAGAAAATACTTGAGATACTCTTTTAAGCTCATTTAAAACACATATGATGTTTCAGTCATACAAGGAAAGAATAAAGAATCAGATAAGGATGCCCCCACATTTCCACCTCTAACTCTGCGGAAGCTCCCAGGTACAGCCCCTCCCAATGGGGGCCATGCTTTCACTTTGGGGTTGTGCTGCCCAAACCACATCCTTACACATGTAGGTAACCCTATGTGATATGCAAATTCCCTTCTGCCTATTTTTAAACTTTAAAAATGGTCTTGTTGGTTGGCCTAGTGGCTCAAACCTGTAATCCCAGCCCTTGGGAGGCCGAGGCAGGCAGATCACAAGGTTAAGAGATAGAGACCATCCTGGCCAGGCCAACATGGTAAGACCCCAACTCTACTAAAAATACAAAAATTAGCTGGGTGTGGTGGCATGCATCTGTAATCTCAGCTACTCAGGAGGCTGAGGCAGGAGAATGGCTTGAACCTGGGAGTCGGAGGTTGCAGTGAGCCGAGATTACACCACTGCCCTCCAGCCTGGCGACAGAGCAAGACTTCGTCTCAAAAAAGTCTTGTTTTATATGTTAATTATCCTTCTACAACTTTCTTTTTCCCTCCAACATTGCATATGTGAAGTTTACACAAGCTGACACTTCCATGCTGCAGGGTATGCCATGCTATGAGGATACCCAAGTTACTGATCCATACTTCTATTAATAGACAGCTAGGCTGTTACATATTTCTCACAAACAATGCTGTTATGAACATTCCCATATCTACCTTCATAGGTACATCTTTAAAAAATTTCTCCAGGGTACATACTTATAGACACACTAAGGCTGGGTTGCAGGGTATATGTATCTTGAGCTTTACTAGATATTGCCAAATTGCTTTCCAAAATGGCTCCCAAATTAACACTGCCATGAGCAAAATATTACTATTGCTCTATAGCACGTAGACTATTGCTCTATAGGACATACCAACATTAGGTAGTATAAGACTTTTAAATTTTTGTCACTCTATAAATATAGTTTAAGCTTGTTTAATTGAATCTCTTAATTATATAGGATTCTTTTTTTATTTTTATTTTTTAAGACAGGATCTCACTGTTACCCAGGCTGGAGTGCAGTGGTCTAATCATCGCTCACTGCAGCTTCAACCTCTCTGGGCCTAAGAGATCCTCCACCTCTGCCTCCTTGAGACTACAGGTACAAGCTATCACAAGTGGCCAATTTTTTTGTATTTCTTTGTAGAGATGAGGTCTCCCTGTGTTGCCCAGGCTGGTCTTGAACTCCGACATTCAAGTGATCCCCCAACCTCAGCCTCCCGAAGTGCAGGAATTACAGGCATGAGCCACCATGGCTGGTCTATACAGGATTCTTAATAACACTGTTAAACACCATATACCAAGGACTATAACTGATTTAGGAGCACGGGCCCTTTGGGATGTGCTTATTTCCCACTGCTTGCTTCGTCAGCAAGTCTTGGAGGCAAGAATGACAAACAGAAAGCAAGGGAGCCCCAGAGCAATCCCAGAGGGGCTGGAATCAGGGAGCAACTGTTCTTAAAGGCAGTCTCTGTCAGAGAGGAATGACTGGCAGTACTCTGCCCCACAGACACCTGCTGGGGAAAGAGCAGACTGATGCCAAAGAGCCAGAGGGTCAGGAGGAGCTAGAGCTATGGAGAAGTCGCCTTGAGGACCTGCCATCCCACTCAGAAGGACAGCTGCAGCCCAGGCAACACAAAATAACCACTGCTTCTGATCAGCTTCTGAGTGGGAGTTCCTACTACATCTGAGAGTTACATGTATAAGATCCTCACTTTCAACTGAGCGAGGTGGCTCATGCCTGTAATCCCAACACTTTGGGAGGTCAAGACGGGAGGATCACGAGGTCAGGAGTACGAGACCAGCCTGACCAATGTGGTGAAACCCCATCTCTACAAAAAATACAAAAATTAGCCAGGGGTGGTGGTGCACACCTGTAATCCTGGCTACTCAGGAGGCTGAGACAGGAGAATTGCTTTAACCCTGGAGGCAAAGGTTGCAGTGAGCGGAGATCGCGTCATTGCATTCCAGCCCAGGCAACCGAGAGAGACTCCATCTCACAAAAAAAAAAAAAAAAAAAGGCCAGGCATGGTGGCTCACGTCTGCAATCCCAACACTTTGGGAGGCCAAGGCAGGCGGATCACAAGGTCAGGAGATCGAGTCCAGCCTGGCTAACACAGTGAAACCCTGTTTCTACTAAAAATACAAAAAACTAGCCAGGTGTGGTGGCACGCGCTTATAGTCCCAGCTACTCGGGAAGCTGAGACAGGAGAATCGCTTGAACCCAGGAGGCGGAGGCTGCAGTGAGCCAAGATCACACCACTGCACTCCAGCCTGGCAATAGAGTGAGACTTCGTCTCAAAAAAAAAAAAAAAATTCTCACTTTCATGACATAAACAAGTTTCAAAAATCCAACTAGATAAGAAGACTCTGGGAAGATAATGGCATAAGGAAGCACCAGGAACCCATCTCTCTACCCACAGGACAAAGGTACAGGCAGGATCTGTCTGATGTAAATATTTTTGGAACTCGAGTCCACTGAAGATTTGCAGCTTCCAAGGGAAACATAAACATAAGAAGTTAATCTGTCAACTTCAGCTCTTAGCACAGTAGCAGCTGCCCATCTGAGTAGATAACCATTTCTTACTCCTTACCTTTCTGTAAACCTTTAGAACTCATTTTAATTCTTTACACTAGCTCAGTATTAATACTGCCTTACTTTATCCATTTCATGGATGAAAACCCAAATACTAAGAAGTTAAGGAGTTTTTCCAAGGCTACACAGCAGGCCCAATCCTTGTTCTCTATCACTATACTGCATCAATTCTAAGACATACATTTTTCATATTTTAACATCAGAAATGCAGATCGATTTTACAACTGATGGCATGTCATAATTTCATCAGCATCTTATTAGATTTGTCTTAGTAATCATGTGTCTTACAATGAACAGCATCTTGAACATGGCCTTACTTATTTCCCACTGGTTATGGCGAATACAGTTCCACATGGGCAAGTCCAGCAGGCAGTAATAAAGGCTGCTCTGCAGACAGATCAATAGTAGGGACCATGTGCCCACCTGGCCCTCCCTTAAGAGCCCCATCTGCTTTAGCTTGACATTCTCATTAGCTACCAAACCCACACGTGACTAAACATAGTAAAGACCCACAAAGAGCCCAGAGAGGCTGGCACAGACAGCACAGAGAAGAGGCAGCTGAGGGCACATGAGAAAAGGGCACAAGCAGAGGACTGCCAGGACCACGGTCAGAAGCAGTGTTCCAAAACCTGGTTCTAGGAGGTAGTGAAATAAAAAGATTTGGGGGTAAATGTGGGGATACCAGGTAGAAACATGAGTTCCCTGGTTGCAGTAGTTCTCAGCATTAGAAAAATCCGAGTGAAAGTAACAACTTTACAATGGACAAGCCAGGTTAATCTGCTGTCACTTCTTTGGTCTAATCTGCTGGATTTCACCTTTGAACCACAACAGCCACCAATCCCATCAAATACTTACTACTCCTTTTGAAAGATAGTTATTGACAAAGTCCTTCCAAGTGATTTCTCTCCCGGATCTCTTGAACAGGAAGTAAAACATGACTCCACCCCAGAAAAGAGCAGTCCAGAGGAAGTACATCCTGAAATCCTTGTCATCCCATGGAAAGTCACCCTGGGCAGAGAGGGAGACAGCTTCTGTGAAGAATGAAAATTTCACAATACGATCTATTCCTCTAACACTAATAATGCCTCCCAACCTTCTCTAGGCCACTATCGTAACCTCAAAATTCACACACTGTATGGGATCAAACCTTCTGGAACCTGGACCACCAGTGAGAATCATCTTTTTTGCCACTTCGTTTTCCACCACCACCACCTCCTCCTCCAGAAGAGCGTGCAGTAGCAGCTGGCTTTGATTCTGTTCATAAACAAAGAGCATACACAGAAACACGGCAAGGTTTTAGCTCTCTCAGCAATGTCTGCATCTATACCGTTTAATCAAAAGCCTTATTGCAGAATACACTGTGTCGGCTGATCAGTTACTACGTGAAGCACTATGAGGAGGAATACAAATATAAAGCTTACCAATCAGGGAGGCTCCCAAGGGCTATACTTGTATCATCTCATGAAATATGCACAGTAACCCAAGAAATTATAGGACTGTTATACCCATTCACAGAGGGAGAAAGTATAGCTTTAGTAACTTGTTAGATAACGTGTGGCAGTGTTAGGGGACAGTGAATAAGTGACAGAGTTGGGATGCAAATTCCTCAGTCCCCACTCAAAGTTTAAAAGTATGTGCTAGCTCCCCTGCAGGCACCTGAGGATGGCCCGTACTATGGAACCACTAGCAAAGAAGATCTTTAAAGGAGTTTTGGTAGCCAAACTTTTAGGCATTTTTGGAACATATTTTTTGTTTAACAAGATGCACAGAAGCCAAGATTTTAGGCAAACAATGAGCAAGAAATTTCCCTTCATCTTGAAAGTTTATTACAAATTCACTGAGATGTCTGGAATGTACGGAATCAGACAGCTAGATGGAAAAAAATGGTTGGAGAGCAAAAATTAGATCCAGTCATCACGTTCAGCCTCCCATCTAAGCTGTCTGAGACCTTTGGGAGAAGAAGAAAAGATTAGTGTGCTATCCCACTGTAGACTGTTGGTGGTCCCACAGAACATGCTGTGAGTCACAGGAACTTCTAGCCTGCCTTGGCCTGCAGTTTCCCACCCACTATACAAATTCACTGCTTCTTGTTTGTTGCTTTTCTTCTTATATTTATTGTCAAAGATTAATGTTTCATAAAGAAATGACTAAGGAATGAAAAGAAAAGAAAAGAAAAGAAAAGAAAAACTATGTGCTAGCCAGGCACAGTCTCATGCCTGTAGTACCAGAACTTTGCAGGGGCCAAAGCAGGAGAATCCCTTGAGCCCAGGAGTTCAAGACCAGACTGGACAACAAAGCAAAACCCTGCCTCTACCAAAAAAAAAAAAAAAAAAAAAAAATTCACAATTAGCCAGGCACAATACAATCTATGCTCTGTGAGACACAAATCCCACAGCATGCACCTGTGGTACCAGCCACATAGGAGGCTGAGGCAGGAGGATCACTTGAGCCCTAGAGTTCGAGCCTACAGTGAGCTGTGATTGTACCACTGCACTTCAGCCTGGGCAACAGGAAGACCTTATCTCAAAAACAACAGCAACAACAAAACAAAACAAAAGTAAGTACTCCCTTTCCTACTTCCTCCAAAGTATACACTGTTCACAGTTTCTTCTGCAGGAAAGCCCATGGTTTTGACAAATGGCTAAAAAAACACACCCACATAAAACTAGTTGCAGGAATCTGAAATGAGTCAGATGATGAACTGTGTCCCCCAAAATCCTTATGGGAAAGTCCTAGTCCTCAGAACCTCAGGACAAGGACTTATCTGGAAAAAGGTTTTTCATAGAGATAATCACATTGAGACAAGGTCATCAGTGAGCCCTAATTCAATATAACTACTGGTCGTATAGAAAGGTAAACTTGGACACAGACAGGCACAGAGGGAAGATGATATGAAGACACAGGACAACCATCTAAAAACCTGGAACAACGTTTCCCTTCCAGCCCTCAGAAGGAACAAAATCTGATGACACCCTGAGCTTGGATTCCTAGCCTCCAGAACCACAATATTAAATATTTCTGTTGATTAAGCCACCCAGTGTGTGATACCTTGTGACAGCAGCCCTAGCAAACTGATGTAGTCAATGATGCCAACTTCTTCCTTTCTTTTGCCACTTCTCTATCTCTCAAAGACAAACAAATACACTTTTTTTTTTTTTTTTTTTTGAGAGAGTCCCACTCTGTCACCAGGCTGGAGTGCAATGGCACAATCTCAGCTCACTGCAGCCTGTGCCTCCCGGGTTCAAGTGGTTCTTATGCCTCAGCCTCCCGAGTAGCTGGGATTACAGGCATGTGCCACTACTCCCAGCTAAGTTTTGTATTTTCAATAGAGACGAGGTTTCACCATGTTGCCCAGGCTGGTCTTAGACTCCTGACCTCTGGTGATGCACCCACTTCAGCCTTCCAAAGTGCTGGGATTACAGGCAGAAGCCACTGTATCCACCCCAAATACAATTCTAATATCTTCAGTGACCATGAAGCAACCCCTCTAGTGTAACAGCCTCCTGGTCATCCTCAGTAGCTATGTGACACGTGGCTTCATGACACATTCACTCCTCTGTGCTGCACATGAGGAGCTTCTGCACCTCTGTCTTAAGTGGAGTCTGAGACAGGCATGATGTGCACAAGCCTCAGCACCCGCAATGAGGCCCAGGACTGGGAAACAGGCAGTAAGCACAACACTAAAGCTGTGCAACATTCCACGCCACTCAGGGAGAAAGGAATGTCCACACAAAAGGCACCCAACAGTTCCTATGGGTTATCATTACTTGGCCCCCACACCAAGACTCAAAGACTTCCTAGCAGGCACTGGGAGAACTGTAGGCACGGCTCCAATCTAGAACCCCGGGGCTATCACCAGCCTACACCTGCGCTTCTCCTATCTTGTGTCCCCTGGCTCTCACTCTTTTGCATTCTTTGGGCATGTATTTGTCTCTCCAACTAGATGACAAGCACATCTAAAAACAAGGACTGAGGACAGGTGCAGTTGTCATGCCTGTGATCCCAGCATTTTGAGGTGAGTGGATCACATGAGATCAGTTCAAGACCAGCCTGGCCAACATATTGAAACCCCGTCTCTACTAAAATTATAAAAGTTAGCTAGGCGTGGTAGCACGTGCCTGTAATCCTAGCTACTTGGGAGGCTGAGGCAGGAAAATCACTTGAACCCAGGAGGCAGAGGTTGCAGTGAGCCGAGATTGTGTCACTGCATCCAGCCTGTGCGACAGAGTGAGACTCCTTCTCAAAAAAAAAAACAAACAAACAAAACAAAACAACAGCAAGAACTGAATTATAGTTTTCCTTACATTTCCCTAAAAAGCAAGGATGCCAGTTGAATACCAACATGCGCAACACATGGTGCTAAATGCTATGACCCTCATAAAATGGGCACAGAAGGCTTGGCGCTCACTTGGTCCCCCAGCCACCCAGCTCTAAGAAAGTCTCTCTGAATCCCTAAGGTGAGGTAATGCTCTGAAGAGCAATTTTTAAAACACTGCCCTAAACACAATATGTATCAAATTGCATGTATTAGATTTCCAAGACTTTTCTCAATGCTTTAAATTATGTGCCAGAATATACCAAATATGCTTAGTTTGACTAGTCAATACCTCTAAGGTGGCCTTAAATTACCTCAGTTTGCAAAATGACAAATATCTACAGAAAATTAAGGTGAAATGAAACATAAGGTCTGTAGAATTTTATATGTACTTGCAACCTACAGCTTCACAACTGACGTACTATAACTTTATTTCTTTTTTTATTATTTTTATTATTATTTGAGACAGGGTCTCTCTGCTGCCCAGGCTGCAGTGCAGGGGCATTATTACAGCTCATTACCAGGCTCAGGTGATTCTCCCACCTCAGCCTCCCAAGTAGCTGGGACTACATATATATACCACCATGCCTAACTAATTTTTTGTATTTTTAGTAGGAATGGGGTTTCACCACATTGCCCAGGCTGGTCTTGACCTCCTGGACTCAAGCAATCCACCTGCCTTGGCCTCCCAAGGTGCTGGGATTACAGGAGTGAGACACCATTCGCAACCTGATAACGCTTTTCTTTGTTCAGTGGAAACTATCACCATCATATATGAGGGGAAAACACAAAATTCAAATATAATCTTGTCAAAAGGTACCTTTTTTTTCTCCCATAACTTCTTTAGGTTCACTAGCTTTTTTTCCATGTTTTCCATTAGGAAAGTATTTTTCAAATCCTGTTAGAAAAGGAAAAAAAATACATTATCTTCAAACTAAAATTCATCAGGTTTTGGGTTCATTTTGTTTTCAAAGCAGCTGATGCATCATTAAAAATTACAAGTTGGCCAGGTGTGGTGGTTCATGCCTGTAATCCCAGCACTTTGAGAGGCCAAGAAGGGCGGATCACCTGAGGTCAGGAGTTCAAGACCAGCCTACCCAACATGACAAAACCCTGTCTCTATTAAAAATACAAAAAATTAGCCGGGTGTGGTGGCAGGCGCCTGTAATCCCAGCTACTTGGGAGGCTGAGGCAGGAGAACTGCTTGAACCCAGGAGGCAGAGGTTGCAGTGAGCCAGATCATGCTACTGCACTCCAGCCTGGGCAACAAGAGCAAAACTCCATCTCAAAAAAAAAAAAAGGCACAAGCTAAAAGCAGAACATTTCTTATGTACAAGCACATCAAAGTCTAAATAAGAGTTCACAACCCGAAGTGTTAAAGGAAAAAGTCTCCTTTTTGCATAGCAATGTCATTATCTACAAATGTGGTACATTTGAAGATGACATATCTTCAATGCCGTAATCAGAGAGAAGGTAGAGGCAGGGGAATTGGTTACAGAAGGAGAGAGAAGACCCAACCTAAGAATGTAGAACACTACAGCCACACCTAAGCATTTACCTTTTGGCGGTCGAGAACAGAATCTTTGATAAGCAGCAATTACATCTGTCAAAAGAGAATTTCTGCTGTCCCTTGCTTGAGTTGTAACATATCGATAAAGCTGCAACATCACATAAAAATAAAAGCATGGTTATATCAAGATAAAAAATTTAAAAGAGCTTCCTTTCCTGGTCATAAAGTAGGTGAAAGGTCTCTCTCTTCCAAAAGTGGCTACAAAGTAACACAGAATGACTCCCTTATTGGGGACTAAGGTTACCTAACTAACACTAGGCCACTATTCCAGCAAAAGAACCAGGGGACATATATTATTGTCCAGAAAACAAGAAAATTTCAAAATCAGACATAACGTAGAATTGCAGTTCAGTTATAATTATGTGACAATACATTCACTTTGATGATGTTTGTTTAATTTGTAGTACTCGAAAGAGAAACCCTGGCCAGGCGCAGTGCCTCTCGCCTGTAATCCCAGCACTCTGGGAGGCTTAGGTAGGTGGATCACAAGGTCAGGAGATCAAGACCATCCTGGCCAACATAGTGAAACCCGGTCTCTACTAAAAATACAAAAATTAGCTGGGTGTGGTGGTGCATGCCTGTAGTCCCAGCTACTTGAGAGGCTGAGGCAGGAGAGTCAATTGAACCAGGGAGTCGGAGGTTGCAGTGAGCTAAGATCGCACCACTGCACTCCAGCCTGGCAACAGAGCAAGACTCCAAATGAAAAAAAAAAAGGAAAAAAGGACAAACCCTGACATGGTAAATGTGTGCTTCATGCTGACTCATTTGCAGGATCCATTATGCTACAAGGTATTTGCCTGAAGTTACAGACCAGTGCTGCCTTTAAACATAACACTAAGTGTATCTTAGTTCAATGATGTAAGTCAGGGCCCATCATCACTGATAATCCTTATACCAGCAACATTTTCTAAAGATATCTGATAAATTGTCATACTGGTGAAAATCACATTAATAGAAAGTCCCACTACAGATACATTTCTGCTTTATATAACATATGTTGCTAAAAAGTTGTCTGTAAATACAGTCTAGGTAAATCAAAGCATAATGTAAACAAACTGAAGAGGCTCTCTATTAAACTCTTAGTTGCACAATTAAAAGCAGTCAATGTCAAGAGGCTTTGAGGAGATATATTCCTATCAGGAGGTGAAAAGTTCAAGTAATCGTACCCTTTTGCAAAGTGAAAATTTTCACCACAAGGGGAGAGGAAGGTAAATGGCTTTTAAATAGAGATGGGAATGTGTTTTGTTTGTTTTTGAGACAGGGTCTCACTCTGTCACCCAGGTTGGAGTGCAGAGGCACAATCTCAGCTTACTGCAACCTCCACTCCCGGAGCCCAAGTGACTCCCCCACCCCAGTCTCCAGAGGAGCTGGGACTACAGGCATACACCACCATGCCTGGCTAATTTGTGTATTCAGAAGGGAATGTTCAAAGTGAAGTGTATACAGATTGATATCCATCATCATTTGCCTCCTTTATGGTTAAAACATCACAAAATTGGCCAGGTGAGATGGCTCACACTTGTCATCCCAGCACTTTGGGAGGCTGAGGCAGGAGGATCACCTGAGGTTGGGAGTTTGAGACTAGCCTGGACAACACAGCCAAACCAGTTTCTATTTAAAAAATAAAAATAAAACTATAATTATAAAAATTACAAAACCAAATAAAACCATCTCACACCCACTATAATCAAGAAGACAGACAAGTGTGGGTGAGGATGTGGAGAAACTGGAGCCTTGTACACTGTGCTGGTGAGAATGTAAAATGGTGTAGGCACGTTGGAAAACAGTTTGACAGATCCTCAAAATGGTCAACGTAGAGTTACCATATGACCTAGCAATGCCACCCCAACCAAGGAAGCTGAAAACACATATCCACACAAAAATATGCACACAAATGTTCACCACCTGATGAACAGATAAAATGTAGTATACCCATACAAGAGAATATCAGTCACCCAAACAAAGGAATGAAGTACTGACACATGGATGAACCATGAAAACACTATATTAATTGAAAGAAGCCAGACACAAAAGGTCACATATTATGATTTCATTTATATGAAATATCTAGAAGAGGCAAATCCATAGAGAGATATATTAGTGGTTGCCTAGGGTAGGGGGAATGGTTATAGAGAAATGGGGAGTGATTGCTAATGGTCACAGGACTTCTTTTTGGAGTGCTGAAAATGTTCTGGAATTAGGGACAGTCATGATAGCTGCACAACCTTGTGAACATGTTAAAAACCAATGAACTGCACATTTAAGATGAAGAATGGTTTGTGACTAAAAATGTCAATAAAAAAAAGAATGAGATGATTTAAATTCAAATAAATACACAATTCTACACAGCAAAACAGGACAGGAACACCAACACTGTTTTTGTCTCAGTGCAATACTGGCCTGGAAGACTTTGGAGCTTATGGTTTGTTACACCCTCCCCAACCACCAGAACACTTGGCCTACGAAATAACCACTGATAACAGGTAAGAAGGCAACATTTTCCAATGCCAAATCCATTAAGGGTGTAGATTAAAATGAAATGTTATTCAAGTTAGACAAGTCAACAAATCCAGGCCAGGTGCTGTCAAGCACTGGGGTGTCCAAAGGGGAATCAGAACCAGTCCCAATCCCTAAGCAGCACAGAAACAAAGAGGAGAAAGTCATGGGACAAATCAGTTATCCTATGGCATAACAATGTCACAAAACAAAAGCTCTAAGAACAGGGAACAGGAGTGGCCCAGAGGTAATATGAAGGGGTCTTCCTATCACCACATCTTAGTCCTTTCTGTTCTGCTAGAACAGAGTACCTGAAGCTGGGTAATTTACAAAGGTTATGTAGCTCACAGTTCTGCAAGCAGGGAAGTAGGAGAAACAGGGTGCTGGGCTTACAGTGAGGGTCACATGCTAGGTCAAAACATGGCAGAAGGTGCTACATCAAAACATGGTGAGAGAAGGTCAATGGCAAAGCGGTCACATGCCATGAGGAAGTTCCACTTTATAACCACCTATGGTCCCTGAAACTAAGCCAGTCTCCCCACAGCTCATAGAACTCACGTACTACCTTTAGAATAGCACCAAGACACTGATGAGGGCTCCGCCCCCATGGCCCAAACACCTCCCACTGGGCCCCACCTCTCAACACCCCCACCGCAGGATCGCGAACAAATTTCAACATGAGTTTATCGCGAACAAATTTCAACATGAGTTTTGGTGAGGTCAAACTCAAACCATATTCAAACCATAGTACCATATAAAGCAAGTCTTTATTTCACCATAAAGTTTAGTATAGAACTGGGCACTGTATGCACTCCATAAATATTGACTGAGAAGCCCTTTTCAGGCTCTATTTACAAACTGTGTTGACATGGAATATCCCTAGCAATAACTGTGACTGAATTTAACACTGGGGTTGTATTCTATGAAGAAATCATCAATCAAACTTTTTCTTCTCTGCATATCTAATCCAAGCTCTGCGTGTCTATCACTCAAGGAGTAATGTGAGATCTATCTTCAAGGACTAATGTGAGATATTAATTCACAAAATTTAAGTTGAGAGCGCCACATTTTGGAGCATTAGCCTTTATGTTTGACAAGAGCACTTTTCAGTCGCTTTATCGTTAGTCTTATTCCTCTGGGCACACCTGAGAACTGATCTCTCAATACATCAGAATCTCTTCCCCAGGAACCTCACCATGAATGCAGTACTTCTGTCTCTGTTAATGGTAGCAAGAAAATAAAGGAAAACCTGTCCTATCAGACTTGCTCACAGACAGCACAGTAATGCCCAGGTGTCACCAGGCAAATCTTCAGAGAGTACCAGAAAGTATGTATCAGGCACCCCCATCAATCAGCTACAGCTGTGAGCACAGAGGACTTTCTTATATATCTGAGTGAGATTCACAGGGACAATAGTGTCACTCAAAAGGAAGACCTTTGGGTAACACTTCTGACATAAAACCGCAAGCTCACAATGCAGATCCCTACCTGGAACTGCATGTCTGAGTCCAATATTCACTAGTGGCAAAAGAAAAGGGGTCGGGTTGGGTGGGATGACTCAAGCCTGTAATCCCAGCACTATGGGAGGACGAGGCAAGGAGTTCGAGACCAGCCTGGCCAACATGGTGAAACCCTGTCTCTACTAAAAATAACAAAATTTAGCCAGGCATAGTGGTGGGTGCTATAATCCAAGTGACTCCAGAGGCTGAGGCAGGAGAATCGTTTGAACCCAGGAGGTAGAGGCTGCAGGAGCAGAGATCGCACCATTGCACTCCAGCCTGGGCGACAGAGCAAGACACTGTCTCAAAAAAAAAAAAAAAAGGAATCAAAGCTTGGCAAAACAGGGAAATGGATACAATGCAGGAAAATGAAAAAGGACGGGCAGCGTGGTATGATCCCTGAAGAAACTGATCTAAGACTGACAAGAGAGCCTCAAAGAGTAAAAGTCATATATGCAGGCACTACTATCCTCCCTCCCCGACCCTTTTTTAAGACAGGGTCTGACTGTCACCTACGCTGGAGTGCAACGGTGAAATCACAGCTCACTGGAGTCTCAATGTTCCACATCAAGCAACCTGCCTTGGCCCCCCAAGTTGTTGGGACTACAGGTGTGAGCCACCGAGCCGAGATAATTTAAGAAAAAAAAAAATAACGATAGAGGCCAGGAGCTGTGCCTCAGGCCTGTAATCCCAACACTCTGAGAGGAGGAAGTGGGAAGATCACCTGGGTCCAGGAGTTCGAGACCAGCCTGGTCAAATTGGTGAACCCCATCTCTCCAGAAATTTTTTTTTTTGACACAGAGTTTAGCTCTTGTTGCCCAGCTGGAGTACAATGGCGTGATCTCAGCCCACCACAACCTCCACCTTCCAGATTCAAGTGATTCTCCTGCCTCAGCCTCCCGAGTAGCTGGGATACAGGCATGCACCATCAAGGGCTAATTTTGTATTTTTAGTAGAGACTAGGTTTCTCCATGTTGGTCAGGATGGTCTCTCTCCCGACCTCAGGTGATCTGCCCACCTCAGCCTCCCAAAGTGCTGGGTCTACAGGCTTAAGACACCGTGCCCCGCCCAGAAATTTTTGAAAATTCAACCACAGTGGCTGGGAGCAGTGGCTCACACCTGTGGTCCCAGCACTTTGGGAAAACGAAGCAGGCAGATCACCTGAGGACGGGAGTTCATGACCAACATGGAGAAACCCCGTCTATTAAAGATACAAAAAAATTCACCGGGCGCGGTGATGCAGGCCTGTAATCCCAGCTACTTGGGAAGCTGAGGGCAGGAGAATCGCTTGAACCCGGGAGGCTGAAGTTGCGGTGAGCTGAGATTGTAGCATTGCACTCCAGCCTGGGCAACAAGAGCAAAACTCTGTCTCAAAAAAAAAAAAAAAAAAAGAAAATCAACCTCGGTACTGTAGTCCCAGATAAGCAGGAGGCTGAGGCAGGAGGATCGCTTGAGTTTGAGGCTGCAGTAAGCCATGTCTGAAGCACTGCATTCCAGCCTGGGCGACGAAGCAAAACCCCGTCTCTAAAAAAAACACAAATTAAAAAAAAAACTGTAGAGATGAGGGTCTGCTATGCTGCCCAGGCTGGTTTCCAACTCCTGGACTCAAGCGATTCTCCCGCCTCTGCCTCCCTAGGTGCTGTGATCGCAGGCTTGAGCCCCCGCCCCGGCCTATCACCCCTAACAGTGAAGACGCTTAGCTGACTTCCTCAGGGGCACTAGGGAACAGGAGGCCAAGCCAGGTTTCGGTGGCCGACCCGGGGACCTCAACCACCACCCGTACACCAGTGCAAGGCTGAGGAACCGGGTCACCACAACAGTGAGCGACTAATCGACTCGTGAACCTTTCCTTGAGACAGATCAAGGCTATGGTTCTGTCAACACACTATTATGTCAGAAACACACATTAGGTCCCATGTGTCTCTAGAGGGATGGCTACCAACAAAGAGCCTCCTGCTGAGAGCAGGCCCTGATATGCAACGAACACAGAGTTCCTGCTCTGAAAAGGTGACATTCTTAATAATAATAGCTAATACTGCCAGTCCTGGAATGCCAGCAGTGGCCCGATTCAACAGAAGGAAAGGAAACACGGAGGCTCGGAGAGGTTAGGCAGCCCGACTCCAAAACCTGTCCTTTAGACAACATCGTCCTCGTGCTGCTGACTCAAAATCGCAGACGCCTTCGTTCCGTGCTCCCGGGCCACGAAACCGGGGACAAGGACGGCCACCAAGCCGACATGACCTTCGAGGCTTCAGCCGCCCGGGTGAAGCTCGAAGACCCGGCTCCATCGGAGCGGCGCATTTTCAACACTCGAATCCCACAGGCAGGGCAGGGCGCGAACCGGCGCTCCCGGGGCCTGTGGAAAGACAGCACGGGGCGCCGGGGCCCTCAACAAGGACGGCCCGCGTGCGGCGGGAGGGCGGGGGCCGGTGACCTTGACGCCCTCTCTCCCGGGCCGGAAGCGGGCCTGAGGCAGGGTGGAGGGCGCCGGGCGCCCAGGCAGGACTCACCGTCCGGAGGCAGGGCCGCTCGCCCGGGCCCACGCGACCAGGCACGACGAGCAGCGGAAGGCCGCGGGGCCAGCAGCTGCTCCGGCCCCACAGCCGCAAGCAGCGGTGCGCCATGGCCGCCGGCGTGGCCTGCTTGGCCCCGGGCGCTGCGCAGGCGCGGGCAGGCGGCGACTGGCGGCCTCGGAAAGCGGGCTTGGCTCGAGGAAAGGCCACCAGGCAGCGCCGCGGACTCGCGGCTCACAGCGGAGCCCACGCTCCCGACGCGGCGACCCTTCCGCCAGCCCAGTGCCGGCGCGCTGACGTCGGCGTCTCCTCTCCTAGGCCGGCCTCAATCTCTCCCTGGGCTGGAGGCGGGGCCGAACGGGAGAAGCGTGGGGGGTGTGACTGGAGGCGGGCCGACGGAGCAGCGTGAGGGGCGTGACTGGAGGCGGGGCCGAGGGAGGACAGGGCCGGGGAAGCGTGAGCTGGAGGAGGGGCGATGGAGAAGCGGGGGCGGAGCCAGGGAGAACTGTGGCGGGCCAGCGGGCGCTGGAGGAGGGGCCGAGGGAGAAGCCGGAGCGGGGCCGAGGAAGGACGGTGGACGGCGAGCGGAATCTGGAGGCGGGGCCTATGGCGCAGCGTGGGGGGGCGTGGCTGGAGGCGGGACCGAGGAAGGACCTTGGAGGGTAAGCGGGAGCTGGAGGCGGGGCCGATAGCGAAGCGGGGGCAGGGCCGAGGAAGGACCGTGGAGAGCGAGCAGGAGCTGGAGGCGGGGCCGATGGAGGAGTTTCGTCCGGGTGGCTGGAGGCGGGGACGAAGGATAGACGCTTGAAGGTGAACCTGGGCTGGAGGGCCTGGGCAGCCGGGTGGGTCAGCCGGGAGGAGCGAGGGGAAAGTAGGGGAGGCCTCCGTGGCAGCAGATGGAAAGACCCTCCAAGCGCCAACTCTACCATCGGCGTGGTGCTAGGCTCTGGAGACACCAAAGCACACATAACTGACCGCTGGGAGGGCGGTGCGAAGACTCACAAGCAGCAGGGAGTGTTGGGGCTGTGCCAGTTCGCTCTAGGAACCCTGTCTGGGAACTGGTTCTCGGAGGGCAAGTCGAGTCTTCCAAGTAGTGGAAACTGCACATTACGGGAGTAGAAAAGGAGAGGACTTCGAACCGAGGTGGGAGATTTGGGGTTTTTTTCTGAGACGGGCTGTCACTCTGTCGCCCACGCTGGCGACAGTGGACCTCAGGCAAAGTACAGTAATCCTTAAGAGACAGGAGACAAACCAGGTGAGTCCTATGATTACCCCAAAAAACAATAAGAAAAAGAAAACCAGATACACCATCATACTATGCTCACACAAAAGAAAACTGAGTAGGCAAATAGATTTTAGGGCAAGGATATTCCAACAAAATTAATTTCAGGGAAAACACTATCAGTAAGGATGAAGAGGATCAGGTTTCTTTTCTTTTCTAGAAACAGCGTCTCACTCTGTCACTTAAACTGGAATGTCAAGTTGCAACCCTAGCTCACTGCAGCCTCCAACTCCTGGGCTCAAGGGGTCCTCCTGCTCGGCCTCCCAAGTACCTTGGACCACAGGCACTCGCCACCACACTCGACTTTTTTTTTGTTTTTTTTTTTTGTAGAAATGGAGTCTCACTTTGTTGCCCAGGCTAGTCTCAATCTCCTGGCTTTAGCAATCCTGACTCAGCCTCCCAAGGTGCAGGGATTACAGATGTGAGCCACCCACACCTGGCCAAGAAGGATTTTTAAAATTATCATTATAAAAGGGTCAATTCACCAATAGGACATAACAACCCTAAACATATTTGTTCCCATTAACAGAAGCTTAAAATACATGGAGCAAAGACTGACAGAACCACAACTTCTAATTATATTTGGAGATTTCAAATCCTTTTTTTGATAATTGACAGAACAATTAGGAAAATAGTATATAAAGGACTTAAATACAATCAACCAACTAAATCGAATAGACATTTACAGAAAACTCATAACAACAAGAATACACATTATTTTCAAGTTTCCACGAAGCATTTATCAAAATAAACCATATTGTAGACCATAAAAATATTAAGAGGAATCAAGTCATATAAAACATATTTTCTAACCACAATGAAATTAAATTAGAAATCAATATCAGAAATAGGCTGAGGTGAGAGGATCACTTGAGCCCAAGAGTTCCAGACAAGCCTGGGCAACATAGAAAGACCTCATCTCCAAAAAAGAAAAAAGAAAAAAAACTAGTCAAAGAAAATGAAGAAAAACCAAAGAAGAGAAAGTAGATAGAGCAAAAATCAATAAAATTAAAAAGTAAAAGAGGGAGAGAGAAATGAATGAAATCAAAGGGTGTTTCTTTGAGAAGATCAATACTCAGACCAATCAGGAAAAAGGAAAATGACACAAATTGGCCCGGTGCAGTGGCTCATGCCTGGAATCCTACACTTTGGGAGGCCAGGGCAGGCACATCACCTGAAGTCAGGAGTTCCAGTCTGGCCAAAATGGTGAAACCTATCCCTACTGAAAATTCAAAATTAGCCGTGCGTGGTGGTGCATGCCTGTAATTCCAGCTACTCTGGAGGCTGAGGCAGGAGAATCACTTGAACCCAGGAGGTCCAATAGCAGTGAGCCAAGATTATGCCACTGCACTCCAGCTTGGGCAAAAATAGTGAAACTCCACTCAAAATAAAAAAACGAACCCCCATCTCTACTAAAAGATACAAAAAAAGATAAAAAAAAATTGCTTGGGATGGTGGCAAGCACCTGTAGTCCCAGCTACTTGGGAGGCTGAGGCAGGAGAATAACTTGAACCCACGAGTCAGAGATTGCAGTGAGCCAGGATCGTGCCACTGCACTCCCTCCTGGAGTGTGAAATTCCTACTCAAAAAATAATAATAAATAAAGACACAAATTGCCAGTACCAAGAATGAGAAAGTTGACATGACTTCAGATTCTACATGTATTAAAATAAAAATAGAATATGATATGCCAATGTATTTGACCAATGAACTGCACAAATTCCTTGTGAAACACAATTTACCAAAGCTCACTTTTAAGATAACCCAAACATCCTACATCTATTAAAGAAATTGAATTTGTAGTTAAAAACCTTTCCATGAAGGAGACTCCAGGCCTGGATGGCTTAACTAAGTAATTCCACCAAGCATTTAAGGAAGAAATAATACCAGTTCTAAAGAAATTCTTCCAGAAAATTAATGTGGGAAAATAATTCTTTCTATGAGACCATTACCCTGATATTAAAACCAGACAAAGATATTACTGAAAAAAAAATCTACAAAACAAAACACTATATAGGCCTATATCTCCCATGAGTATAGTTGCAAAAATTCTCAAGAAAATATTGGCAAATCAAACAATGTATAAAAAGAGCTCTACACCACAACCAGTGGGATTTATCCCAGATATGAAAGTCTTGTTCAACATCAGAAAATCAATGAATGTAATCCATCACATCAATAGACTAAAGAAGAAAAATCACATGATCATATCAATAGATGCAACAACAAAAAAGCATTTGACAAAATCTAACACCCGTGCATGATTAAAATTCTCAGTAAACGAAGGAATAGAGGGGAACTTACTTAACCGGATAAATAATTTTTACCCCACCACTTTGGGAGGCCTAAGCGAATGAATCACGTGAGGTCAAAAATTTAATACCTGCTTGGCCAACATGTCGAAACCTCATCTCTACTAAAAAAAAAAAAAAAAAAAAAAAAAAAAATTAGCTAAGTACAGTGTCAGGCACATGTAATCCCAGATACTTGGGAGGCTGAGGCTGCAGTGAGCCAAGATCGTGACACTGCACTCCAGCCTGGGTGACAAAGCAAGAGACCTTCACACAAAAAAACAAATTAGTCAGGTATGGTGACTCGTGCCTGTAGTCCCAGCTACTTGGGAAACTAAGGCAGGAATCACTTGAACCCAGGAGGGCAGAGGTTATAGTGAGCTAAGATGCTGCCACTCCACTCCAGCCTGGGCGATAAGACCGAGATTGTCTCAAAAAAAAAAAAGAAAGTTAGTCGGGTATGGTGGCATGGCATGCACCTGATATCCCACCTATTCGAGAGGCTGAGACAGGAGAGTTGCTCAAACCTGGGAGGTGGAGGTTGCAGTGAGTCAAAATTGTCCCACTGCACTCCAGCCTGGGCGACAGTGAGACTCCATTTCAAAAAGAAACACACACACACAAACAAAAGTAGGAGCCAGACAACTTTGACTTTGGAAATCTGTAGAGCAAGGCAATGTCCAAAAGCACTGCTGTAAAGAAGAGGGCATGAGGAAAGGAATAAAAACAGCAAAGAGAATTGGGGGAAATGACATTACTGATGATTTTATTAGGACCCAAAATACTCTGGGAATTTCAGTGAATTCCAGTTATAAAAGTTCTATTCTCCATCACTATGAGGAGTCAAACATTTGGCTCAAAGAAAAACTAAGGTTGCCTGACCCAGAAGCACATAAATGGAAAAGAGTACAAGCAAAAAAAATGCCAGAAGGCAGTGCTTACCAGAATGGCCTAAAGAAAACAGAAATCCCCTCCTCCAGGAAGTAGAAGAGGACAGTAGAAGCAAGATCTTACCAAGCTTGGTTCTTCAGTTTCCTCAGTTCTTTTGTTGCCCATGTAGCAAGGGTTTTTGCTTTGTTAGTCTTCGATCTCCGCCCTTCAGTTAACAATTCATGAATCATTGGCCTAGCTTCTACTAATTTCAGTACATCCTTTCCAAATGCTGTACATAAGTCCCTGTGCAAAATAAACACAGCTGAGAATGAACTCTTGGCCCCATACCAGTATCATGTTTTGAGCCTTCCAAACCAGTGCTAAGCTGGCTATGGGTTTCTTAGCAAATTTCAGAGATAAATAAAATCCTCAGTAGAGGTCAATAAACAGAGGCAATCTGTTGACCAACATCAGAGTTTAATGGAGTGCAACAGAGACCTTGAGGGTCTAGAATAAATACCACATGAACACACAAAACAGGACATAAAGGGTTCTACAAAAAAGAAATCTCTGTGCCTAAGAAGTGAATTGTTGCTATCTATGCTACTCTTAAAATTACTTGCTACATGTTTTCTCATTTTCCTTGAGTAGTTCTATTCAACTCTTAGAAGCAGGGTATAACTTACCCTATTAGTCCAGCAGCACAAGCTACTACTCCATCTGTATGATCCTCATCTCCAGCAATATGGTCAATGAAAGACAGAATAAATTCTACTCTGGGTTGTACCAGCATCACATCCGCTACAAAAGAGAGAGAAGGTCTGATGCAGCTGTCCCTCATATGGCAAGACTATATCCTTTTACAAAATTTCCAACTATTATACCCCTATCAACAAGGTCTAAGCTGGATAACTAGATGCACAGCATAGTTACATCAAATTATTCTTCCTTTGATTAATGTGTCATTCCCTCAAGTCAACAGAAGAGACAAATATTCCTCTTCCTACAGGCAAATATAGAAGAAACAAATTTAACTTTTTCCTGAGCTAATGATACCAAAGGTTACGTAAAAAAAATTTCCCCAATCAGCAACAAGAACAAGTAATGGGAATTCTGATTCCCCAATACTCCAATTTAGCTTGCAGGGGTGGGAAGAGGGTAGGGGTCCTTTCACTATAGTTTTTTATGTTGCTTTTCAAAGAAGCATTTATGTTGGTTTTCCCCCCACAACACTCTTGCTGAACCCCATCCCTTGCAACACTCAAGATATACGAGAAAAAAAAGCAGAGGGCCAGGCACAGTGGCTCACGCCTGTAATCCCATCACTTTGGGAGGCCAAATGCCTGAGCTCAGGAGTTCGAGAACAGCCTGGACAACATGGTGAAATCCCATCTCTACTAAAATACAATTAGCCAGACGTGGTGGTGCACTATAGTCCCAGCTACTTGGGAAGCTGAAGCATGAGAATCTCTTGAACTGGGGAGGTAAACTGGGGAGGTGAAGATTATAATGAGCCATGATCATGCCATTGTACTCCAGCTTAGGTGACAGAGTGAGACTGTCTCCAAAAAATAAAAATAAAAAGGCTGGGCACAGTGGCTCAAGCCTGTAATTCCAGTACTTTGGGAGGCCAAGGTGGGCAGATCACTTGAGGTCAAAAGTTCAAGAGCAGCCCGGGCAACAAGGCAAAAACCTCACCTCTACTAAAAACACAAAAATTAGCTGGGCGTAGTGGCAGATGCCTGTAATTGCAGCTACTCTGGAGGCTGATACAAGAGAATCAATTGCTTGAACCTGGGAGGTGTAGGTTGCAATGAGCCAAGATCACACCACTGTACTCTCTAGCCTGGGCAAGAGTAAGACTTCATCTCAAAAAAAAAAAAAAAAAAAAAAAAAAAAAAAGCAGAGCAAAAATAACAGGTCTATAGCCTTCCCTAAGCCACTCACTTCCTTAGGACACTGCTCCCCCTTCTCCCTGCCTTTAAGCAACAGGTGCTAGTTCACAAGTGAGCTACAGAATGACAGACATAGACCATCTGGCTAAGTGCACACTGGCCAGTGGACGAAGGGTTGTATACTCAACGGTGTACGTTTTCCTGATCCCCCTTCAATCCCTGGACAATTCCGGTATAGGCTTCCAAGCAGCTTTCCCTTAGCTCATTCAGATAATCCACCATGTCATAGTCTGACTGTAAGACACAAAGAACAAAGAACAGAACCTACATCATACTGATCACCTTTAGCTGCATGTTTGTCAACAGTCCCTCCAATTAGAGTTGGACTTAAAGAATACCCAACATCGCTTCAAGCTTACCTTGTCCACCTGGGCTTGGGAGGCCTGCTGAAGAGTATTCAATACAACCTCTAAGTATTTTTTAAACTCTCCACCAATAGCAAGAGCAATATCACCAAACACTGACAGAATCTGCGGCTTCACAGACCTGTGGACGTTCTCATTCTGACAAGGAACAAAAGGAAAAGTGAATAAAAATCAAAACTTGTTTGGTCCAAAGGTTCAAGAAACTCATTTCTAACAAGCAACTATTGATTTTAAATATTTGGATGGTCCTTTATAGCTTACAAAACACTTCCCATTTGCACCTCACATTGATTCTAAGAAGCTAGCTCAGGTACTGTTATTCTCGCTTTACACATGAAGAAACTGACTTAAGAGTCAATCAAGTGACTTGTCTGAGAACACATAAAGTAGCAAAGCTGGGTATAAAGCTTAAAGACACACATAATAATTAATGATGGCTATCTCTGGAGAGAGGTATTATATACAAATGGTCCCCTGCTCATGATGGTTTGATGATTTTTCCACTTTACAATGTGTTTATTGGGACCTACCTCCATCATAAGTCAAGGAACATCTATATTTACTTTTCCTTTGTATGTTACTGTTTTAAAAATCTCTAGTAGAGCACATGTTCCTTTAATTAACTTTACAATCTTTTGTGGCCGAGCGCAGTGGCTCACGCCTATAATCCCAACACTCTGGGACACTGAGGCGGGCAGATCATGAGGTCAGGAGATTGAGACCATCCTGGCCAACACGATGAAACCCTGTCTCTACTAAAATTACAAAAATTAACCAGGCGTGGTGGTGTGCGCCTGTAATCCCAGATACTTGAGAGGCTGAGGCAGGAGAATCGCTTGAACCCGGGAGGCAGAGGGTGCAGTTCAGCTGAGATTGTGCCACTGAACTCCAGCCTGGTGACAGAGCTAGACTCCGTCTCAACTTTACACTCTTTCTTTAACATAATCTGTGAAATGAACAACTCCTCTCTTTATAAGCCCACAGCCAATGTTTTAGAAACTTACAGCTTCCTGTCACTGACGTTGACTTTTTTTTTGGTGGGGGTAAACAAAGTTTCACTCTTTTCCAGGTTGCAGTGCAATGGCGCCACCTTGACTCACAGCAACCTCTGCCTCCCAGGTACAAGTGATTCTTCTGCCAAAGCCTCCCAAGTAGCTGGGATTACAGGCGCCTGCCACCATGCCCAGTTAGTTTTTATAGTGGAGACAGAGTTTCACCATGTTGGCCAGGCTGGTCTTAAACTCCTGACTTGGTGATCTACATGCCTGAGACTCCCAAAGTGCTGGGATTACAGGCACGAACCATCACAGCTGGCCTGATGTGACATTTAACTATCTTTCCAACTGTTGATTTCTTCAAAGACGGGTTAATTAGATTGTGTGTAGATACTCACCCCCAAATTTTCCAGAAGCAGCTGCATTACCTCGTCACAGAAAGGTATGATGTTGGATTGCAGGGCACGGCATAAGTCTCCCACTAAGCCCACAGCTGCCAAACAAACCTGCCAAGAATCAAGGATATAATCTTCTAACAGAAAGGCTGCCTGCTGGGATAAGATATTACCTTTACCTAGTTGCTGGGATTTTATCACTTGAACCTAGAGTCAAAGGAGAAAACATCTTCCCTCTGCCTAATTTTTTAACAACCAATACAGCAGGAAGTGAACAAAGACTATCTGAGAGATATTACTGACAAAAGTTTAAAAAAAAA
Source organism: Cheracebus regulus (assembly GCA_963574635.1). Taxonomy (NCBI): domain Eukaryota; kingdom Metazoa; phylum Chordata; class Mammalia; order Primates; family Pitheciidae; genus Cheracebus; species Cheracebus regulus. The sequence goes on from CAUYQU010079890.1 coordinate 144,188, forward strand.
AAGCCTTGCTCTCCAGGGTGCTGATATCTCAACTTTATAGCTGCTCCTGCATCAGTACTGTCTGGGAATATAAACAGTCATCTTGTGCACCTTTATCTGGTGCATCTAACATCTAATAATTTGTTTTTCATGGACTACTTCCAGTTCAAATGCTCAGGCAATGAATAAGGCAGCTTGCCTTTTAGGACAAATGTATAAGGAAAAACTACCTAAGGTTTAAGAACCTGGTTTTATCTGCACTACAATGACTATCAGATATAAATGAGAATGTATTATTTTGAAAAGCATATCCTACCTGGTACTCAGCATAATTTTTTAATCCAATGCCTAGGAAGGGTTTAAAAGCCTCCATGTACTTGAGGAATTCACCTCCCAACACTGTAATGAAACAAACTATTAGTCAATGACAGCACCATGGGGTAACAGAGGTAGGCCAAAATAACCCATCCTACCTCTCCCAAAATGTACTCACTCCACTCAATAGGTCAGGTGGAATGTTACCAATTCGATCATGAAGACATTAAAGGCTTACATAAGCCACATTTATTACTGCTGGAAAGGCCCTGATTCTTATGCCAGAGATAATGCTAACTCTCCACAGAATAGGGCTTTACTCTGGCTAACACAACAAAATGGTATGGACCTCATGGAATACTGAGGTTCATTTTAAATGGGCTGAACCAGCAGTACTGCCTCTTGTCCACCCCATCATCTGGTAACAGTGTGTCCTTTCTGCAGGCCAGCTTCAAAGCATGGTCCTTCGGCAATCCCATCAAAGGCTTAACAAGCCATAGCAAGGAAAAGCAGCACTGGGCTTCGGATCCAAATCAGCCACTCCAGGAGCCAAAATTAACTTCCTTGCCCTTTCAGAAGGGTGGTCAAATGTTGACAGACCAGTTGGACATAGGCTGTTTATGCCAAAAATAGGTCTGGTCCTCAGGAGAGTGGTCCTTAGGTAAATGGCCTTAGTGATGTACTTATAAGCCAACCCTGAAGAGGCATTCCAGATTCTTTTAAGTGCTTTGTAATGGCCCTTCAAAGAGTCTTAAGTCAGATATGGCTTCCCCAAAGCAATGTTGCAGTCACACATACAAAAATCAGAAAATCAATTCCTAGAAGGTGCTCAATGTTTCATTTCATCCCATACCAGGCACCATGATGTGTCAATCTGAGCCCAAAGCATTACAACCCAAACCAGGTGATGGCAAGTACCAGGAAAGAAAATAGAAACTTTTGGCTGGGCACAGTGGCTCACGCCTATAATCCCAGTTACTCTGGAGGCTGAGGCAGGAGAATTGCTTGATCCTGGGAGGCGAAGGTTGTGGTAAGCCAAGATCATGCTACTGTACTCCAGCCAGGGCAACAGCAAGACTCCGTTTCAAACAAACAAACAAAAAAACACTCTGTCAATCTTAGCTGCAAACTGACTCCACATTTAAACAGACTGACAAGGCAGTAAGGCTGTTATACAAATTTACTCTTAAGTTCAATCTAACTTTGAAGTGACTCATGCCCCAGTAAAAGGACTAAGCTTTCTGCAGTTAAAAATTCTTTAACATCCTGGCATGGTGGCTCACACTTGTAATCCCAACGCTTTGGAGGCTGAGGTGGGAGGACTGCCTGAGCCCAGGAGTTTGAGACCAGCCTGAGCAATACAGTACACAAAAAAATCAGGCCAGGCTCAGTGGCTCACATCTATAATTCTAGCACTTTGGGAGGCTGAGGCATGAGCATCACTTGACTCAAGAGTTTGAGACCAGCGTGGGCAAAACGGCGAAACCCCGTCTCTACCAAAAATATAAATATTAGCCAGGCATGGTGGTATGCATCTGTAGTCTCAGCTACTGGTGTGTCGGGGCTGGGGGGTGTGGGGGGTCTCAGGTGGAAGGATCACTTGAGCCCAGGATGTGGAGGCTGCATGTGCCAAGATCATGCTACTGCACTTTGGCCTGGGTGACAATTATTTAAGGCCATTGAAATGCCTGCATTCTAAAGACATTTCCTGACCAGACAGTATTTTTCACCGACCTTCCACCAGTGTGCTAACTGCCATCAGGGCATCCTCTTGTACTCCCCCAGACCCAGCTGTGCTTTGGAACATCCTTAACAGGGAGGCCATGACCACATCAGAGATCTGCAAAGCATCCTGATGTTGCACTTTCCGAAGAACATTCTGTGAAATGAATAAGAGTTCAAGATCAGTTGATTCCAAATCTCCCAATCAGAACAGTATACCTTCTTTTTAAAAAACAATTAAGTCCTTTGATTTTTTTTTCTTTTGCAAATGCGAAATGTACTTTCTATACTCAAAAACTTTGCTAATACCAATCATTAGCAATACTCTTTTTTTTTTTTTTTTGAGATGGAGTTTCACTCATTGCCTAGGCTGGAGTGCAATGGCGCAATCTTGACTCACTGCAACCTCAGCCTCGAGGGTTCAAGCGATTCTCCTGCCTCAGCCTCCCAAGTGGCTGGGATTACAGGCGCACACCACCATACCCGGCTAATTTTTTGTATTTTTAATTGAGACGAAGTTTCTCCACGTTGGTCAGAGTGGTCTCAAACTCCCGACCTCAGCTGATCTGCCCACCTCGGCCTCCCAAAGTGCTGGGATTACAGGCATAAGCCACCATACCCAGCCCTCCCCTTACTTTTTTTTTTTTAAGACAGAGTCTTGCTCTGTCTGTCACCCAGGCTGGAGTGTAATGGTGTTATCTTGGCTCATTGCAACCTCTGCCTCCCGGGTTCAAGCAATTCTTGTGCCTCAGCCTCCCAAGTAGCTGGGATTACAGGCATACACTACACTGTGTCCAGCTAATTTTTGTATTTTTAGTAGAGAAGGGGTTTCACCACGTTGGCCAGGCTGATCTCTCTTGACCTCAGGTGATCTACCCAACTTGGCCTCCCAAAATGCTGGGATTATAGGGGTGAGCCACTGCACCCAGCCAGCAATACATTTTAACATTTCCCAGTTTCTGAATTTCTCAATTCAGAACCAGCATGAGCTGATCCTCCATTGTACAGAAGGTCATGTCCTCTGCATTTTATTTGTCTTACTGTCTGACAAATCCCTGCTGGTAGCCTCCATAGTCTAGTCTTACTAGAGAGTTAAATTATTTCAGCTTTAGAGAAAGCCCTGTTACCTTAGAGCTCTTTTTCATAAAACAAACAAAAAGCAACCCTTCCTATATCCTACTCATTTACAAATGGTCTAGAAATAATCTTGATAAAAATCAAACCAACTTGACTTCTCTCAATTCAATATACATTCATCAAACATTTCTTCCTCTTGTTTCAACTAATGTCACTGACATTAGGTCAAACAGCAAATGTTTCAAAAGATGATGGTACAAACTCAAGGCTTTATTTTTAGCCAAGTGAACCATAGCTGGGAACCAAATCTGACTGAGCTAGGCTTGAATAACCTAATTAAAAACCAAGAGTTCTTTTGGTTTTCAAAATCAAAAAACCAAAACCATTCAAGCTGTCAACACAAATGAGCTATACAGCTGGAAGGAATCATCACACATCAAGTAGTTTCCTTCTCTACACCATGACATTAGTTGAAATAAACAAGAGTGAGGAAGGGAGGTTTGAGTGTACATTGAATTGGGAGAAGTCATGTTGATTTGAGTTTATCAATATTATATCTAGACCATCTGTAAATAAAGTAGGATTTGAATCTTTCTAGACAGTGAGGAAAGACCAGTGGGAAATTCCTCTCCCAATCCATCAATCTCAGACCAAAGTCTTCTGAGAACAGCTTCTGATCAGCATCATCTATACCATTTTTGAGTTCTGTGTATACATGACCTTGTCACATTGAGATATTAATTATCCTCCCTGGAGTTACTAAGAAGTGATATGGTACCATCATACCTGAAGAGTTGCGCAGAGTAAAGACTGAAGGTCATTGAATTGGATTCTATCGGATGTGCTCTGGATATGTGACTACAAGGAAAAGAGGAAAACATACTCTACATAACCATTCAATAATCTTCCCTAATGCTAACACAGGAAAGTAAACAACAACAACAACAAACCCACAATATATATAACACATGTATGAGTAAACCATAACAAGCAATGCTAACATTAAGGTGCAGTATTTTTTTTATAAGTTTCATCTTTCTGAGAAAATATATAAACACCAAAAAGACAGAACAGTCTGGAAAATAGACCTAGGTGTCCAAAGTACTGCCCTATTCCCACCCATAGTCAGGGGCCTTCTTAGGTCTCACCTCCATCTGAAGCACCTGCTGCAGTCGCTCCATGATGACCAAAGTTGTTTTCTGGACAGCAGGGTAACAATCCTTGGCACTGTTTTTCACAATTTCCATTAGAGATTCATATGCAGAACTCCTCAGGTTGTTTTGGTGTCCATCAGGTCTGTAAAGAACACGGCAAAAAAAGCCTCAACTGAGGAGAAAGGACAGAGAATATACAGAATATAGACACTTCTTGCCAAAAATAACTCAGGAACTGGTATGATTGCAGACATGGTTTGAGTTTGGAAACACAATATCTAAGAACCAAATCTTCAAGTCCTTTGAGCCAACAGTTATGTTCATTATGGTCTCCAGACAGTTAAAATTTAGAATGGCCTTTTAGGAAATGAGCTAAAATTACAGAGGGAAAAATGGTTCGAAATGGTAAAGAACCACGTTAACAATTTAACAGGTTATCTGAATAGCTATGAAGAAAATACCCCAATTTTCTTGGTCGGGCATAGGTGGCTCATACCTGTAATCCCAGCACTTAGGAGGCTGAGGTGGGCAGATCACCTAAGGTGTCAGGAGTTTGTGACCAGCCTGGCCAACATGATGAAACCTCATCTCTACTAAAAGTATAAAAATTAGCCAGCCACGTTGGTGGGCACCTATAGTCCCAGCTACGTGGGAGGCTGAGATATGAGAATCGCTTGAACCTGGGGGTTGCAGTAAGCCAAGATCACACCATTGCACTCCAACCTGGGTGACAAGAGCATGACTCTGTCTCAAAAAGAAAAGAAAAAAAAGAAAACATTTTGTGCTCAGCTCCCTTCCTGAAGGTTTACTTTGTTCACTTTAGGTATAGCTGACATAAAGCATGATTCATTAAAGGTTGTCTCCAACTTATAATCCCCTTTAAACAACATTTCAAAAGCTTATTTATAAGTTAACTGTATTTACCCCAAGTTCTTGATCCCATATAAAAATATGGTAGTTGTCGGGGAGTGGTGGCTCATGCCTGTAATCCCAGCACTTTGGGAGGCCAAGGCGGGTGGATCACGAGGTCAGGAGATGGAGACAATTCTGGCCAACATGGTGAAACCCCGTCTCTACTAAAAATACAAAAATTAGCTGGGCATGGTGGTGTGTGCCTGTGGACCCAGCTAACAAGGAGACTGAGGCAGGAGAATCGCTTGAACCTGGGAGGCAGAGGTTGCAGTCAGCTGAGATCACATCACTGCAATCTAGCCTGGGCGACAGAGAGAGACTCTGTCTCAAAAAATCAAACAAACAAAAAAGGAAGTCAATGATTTGGTGTGGCAATCAAATTAATAATGAGTGCTATCATTTCTCTTATAACAAAATACTCCTGTTAACTGTCAACACTGCAAAATGAAGTAATCTCTCTAGATCAATTACTCTTTAAAAAGAAAGTAGAGAAATTATAAATTTTCAGATTTCAGTTGTAAACTAAACAATTCTAAGGTAGGCAGAATCTGTATTTCTTTCTCCATCTTTAAACAAACCAATCCATCAATCATGGGATTCTTTTTTTTTTTTGAGACGAAGTTTCACGCCTGTTGTCCAGGCAGAGTGCAATGGCACAATCTCAGATCACTGCAGCCTCCACTTCCGCTTTCCAGGTTCAAGCAATTCTCCTGCCTCACCCTTTCGAGTAGCTGGGATTACAGGCATGTGCACCATGCCCGGCTAATTGACAAAGTCTCACTCTGTTGCACAGGTTGGAGTGCAGTGGCACCATCTCGGCTCACTGCAACCTCCGCCTCACAGGTTCAAGCACCCGCCACCACGCCCAGCTAATTTTTGTATTTTTACTAGAGATGGGGTTTTACCATATTGGCCAGGCTGGTCTCAAACTCCTGACCTCAGGTGATCCACCACGCCTGGCAGGATTCTTTTAATTCCTCTAGAGAAGGTAGAGTCTTGTCCTTTCTCACTATGCTTCTATGATTAAGCTAGATATCTTCCACACAGAAGGCAACAGAACTTGGATGCAAAGATGTCCCTCATTTTTGTGGACTATCAGTTACCTGTCTGTAGTCTCTAGGAGCTTCTGAACTATGAGTTCAAATGGAGAAGATAAACAGTAAGTAGCTGGTTCTTCCTGATCATCAGCAACATCTGCAGCTTCATAAGCAGCTTCAGCCAGACTGGAGAAAGCCTGAAATGCAGGTAAGTTTAATGTTAGTTCTGAAATAACCCCATACCTTAGGATTATCTCATTTTTCATTAAGATACTTTCAGGCCATGTCAGTGAACCTCCAATTTTTTTTGCCAAGGTGATCTCAAGACAACATTTTATAGGTATCTTTTAAATTAACTATTTCTTTGATTTGTACTTTCTGTTCATCCTGTCTGATAATATGAAAACTCTCTAAGCAGCAGAGTATTTTCAACAACAACTGCCATTTCATTTCTTATGTTTTCAATCACAGAAATCCTGTCTGATAACTGATAATCTGACATCTCTCATCATCCTGTCTGATAATCTGACAACTCTCTACGCAGCAGAGTACTTTCACCAATACCTGCCATTTCATTTCTTCTGTTTCCATTCACAGAAAGACTCTTAGCCCCATTCCTTCCTTATTTGAACCTCCTCCCCTTAACAAATTACCTTTGGCCATATTGACTCAGCATTTAGGCTACCTACCTTCCTTCCCTCTTGCTCTCTTCTCAGCAATTATAGTTCTTGTAGCCAACAACTCTCTACCTTAATGAAAACTTTTTGTCCCCAAGTAATTTAAGAAAGCAAGCCAAGTCCAGATAGTTTCCCCACTGGGTTACCATGACTGTTCTAAGTGGTTCAGGAACCAGTAACCATGAGTCAACTGCTCCCACTGGCTCTTGCAGTTGGAATCTCCCCCACATTTTAACTGAATAAATTAGAAAGAAAATGCTATTCAGAAAAAGCCTTCCAGTGAGGCAGATCCATTTCTCTCCCACACCTTCTAATTTTTTGCCAATGGTGCAGGCAAGCTCCTTTTCTCACCAGGATCAAAATCCCTTACCCAGCACACATTTGAAGCCACTCTGGGTTCAGCACTGAGGCCCTCAATCAGACACTGCAGCAGGGGAGCCAGGTAGACATCATTGATGGCAGCTTCAGGGAGCAGCTCACAAATCCTGCCTACGGTCCATGCAGCTGTATCTCGAACAACTACGCTGGGGTCTTTCATTAATTCTATTAGGGTGGGCATAGCCTGAAAAATAAGAGTTATTAGCAAAGTAAAACAAAAATTAAAATTCATGCTAAATGCTACCTCAGAAAAAGAAATACTAATGGATGGGTTAACTCAAAAAAGTCATCAAGATCCTTTTGTAATTTTACAAGAGATGATGTGAAACATCTTTCAAAATATTTGAAAATAACTTTCAAAACTCCAGTTCAGAGTTTTATATTAAGAATTAGGTGTAAATGCTTTCAGTAATCTGTAATGAATTACTCAGAGGCCAGCCATGATGACTCATGCCTTTAATCCTAGCACTTTGGGAGGCCAAGGCAGGCAGATCACTTGAGGTTAGGAGTTCGAGACCAGTTTGGCCAACATGATGAAACCCTGTCTCTACTAAAAATACAAAAATTAGCCAGGCGTAGTGGTGGGTGCCTGTAGTCCCAGCTACTCAGGAGGCTGAAACAGGAGAATTGTTTGAACCCAAGAGACAGAGGTTGCAGTGAGCCAAGATTGCAGCATTGTACTCCAGCCTGGGTGGCAAAGTGAGACTCCATCTCAAAAAAAAAAAAAAAAAAAGAAAAAGGATTACTCAAAATTCCCAGGATACAGTTATGAAGGCATCTGGCTATATCCTGAAAGACTGAATTTCTTAAGCACTAAACTTAAGTACAATAAACTCTTTTTTTATTCCTTGAGACGGAGTTTCACTCTTGTTACCCAGGCTGGACTGCAATGGCACGATTTATAATAGTAAAACAAGCACAATATTTCCATAAGGACATTTTCATTACATAAATGCCATTCTATCCAACTAACAGATTAATAATACCATTATTAAAAATTATGGGGAATCAGTGCTAGGTGCAAACAAAATTATCGGGAAATGTTTACAACATAGTATTAAGTGAAGAAACAAGTTATAAAACAATCTGCACAGGAAGATCCTGTGGCACACACATGCACACAGGAAAAAACTGCAAGGATAAATACAGAGTTAAGAATAGTATTTCTGGGCAATGAAATTAAAGGTGATTTTTCTTTTTTGGCATTTTTCAAAAGTCTCTGGATCATGCTGCCTTACGTAAAAACCTAGAAAATATATTTTACCCTTACTGAAAGGAAATAGCTATCTAGAAATAACCTTTGTAGATGATAATTTACATTTTGTTTTGAAAAATAAAGATATGCTTTAAGTTTAAATATTAAATATCCTACTTTCCACTCCAAAAATCCCTCAGCTTCACCTGTATAACTAGTGGTTTGAGCTGACTGGGCTCTGGTCCTTCCAAGATACAACCAAAAGCCATCACTGCTGCATCCCGGTACCGCCAATCTGGGTTCTTTATGTGTTCTTTAATGAAGGGGAGAACATGTGGGACAATGTCATCTTCACAGCAGGTAGCCAAAAGCATGAGGCACACCCCTGCTGCTTTGCAGGGGTTCCAGTCATCATCATCATCATTTTCGTCCTGGTGAAAGAATATGGCACTAGTTAAGACTTTGTCCAAAGAATCATTTAAACTCTAAAGGTCCTCTGACTATTCTCGAATGTTTTCAGAACTTAAACTTTAGGAAAGTAAAATATAACACCCTTATATTTTATCTCTTCCACAAACATTTGGCACAGCATAGCCTTTGTTAAACAAGATTCAGATGGAAGAAGATTCCATTTAGTACGATACAAGAATGAAAAAATTTCAACTACATGCAAAACATTTAGAATAAAATGCAAAACAAGAGTGTATGCTGTATGAAGTCCAAAATCGGCCAGGTGCGGTGGCTCATGCCTATAATCCCAGCACTTTGGGAGGCAAGGTGGGTGGATCATCTGAGGTCAGGAATTTGAGACCAGCCTGTCCAACATGGTGAAACTCTGTCTCTTCTAAAAATATAAACATTAGCCGGGTGTGGTGGCATGTGCCTGTAGTCCCAGCTACTCAGGAGGCCAAGGCAGGAGACTTGCTTGAATTTGGAAGGCAGAGGTTGCAGTGAGCAGAGATTGGCCACTGCACTCCAGCCTGTGGGACAGAGTGAGACTCTGTCTCAGAAAAGCCCAAAATCAACAAAAATTAACCTATGGGATAAAAGGCCAGGAAAGTGAGGTGGAGTTCACGACTGGGAAGAAGACATGTTTCAATCAAAAGTTCAAAAATCAGGCGAGGCACAGTGGCTCACACCTGTAATACCAGAACTTTGGGAGGCCGAAGCAGGTAGATCACTTGAGTTCAGGAGTTTTAGACCAGCCTGGGCAACACGGTAAAACCTAATCTCTACTAAAAATACAAAAATTAGTTGGGCATAGGGGCACACACCTGTTAATCCCAGCTACTTGGGAGGCTGAGGCAAGAGAATCATTTAAACCTGGGAGATGATGGTTGCAGTGAGCCAAGATTGCACCACTGCACTCCAGCCTGGGTGACAGAGTAAGACTCTGTTCCCACCACCAAAAAAAAAAACAAAATACAAAAAACAAAGACAAACAAGAAAGTTAAAAAAAGAAAGATTCCACTAATATCTCCCCTTAAGTTAGAATCCAAGGTATAGCTTCCTAATTGTGGCCATTTACACCACATAGTAATTTAAGGCAGGCTGTCTATGCAGTTCCAGAAACCATCAAAGAACAATTTGTTCTCAAACAAGTACAGTAAAAATATACAAAAGTAAAGATACTAAGTATCTCTACTTAAAGCACAGTAAAAATATACAAAAGTAAAGATACTAAGTCAAAAGATTAAAAATAGCAACTATAGGCCAGGCGCACTGGCTCACACCTGTAATCCCAGCACTTTGGGAGGCCAAGGCAGGCGCATCACCTGATGTTAGGGGTTCAAGACCAGCCTGGCCAACATGGTGAAACCCTGTCTCTGCTAGAAATACAAAACTCAGCTGGGTGTGGTGGCATGCAACTTCCAGCTACTTGGGAGGCTGAGGTGGGAGGATCACTTAAACCCAGGAGGTGGAGGTTGCAAGGAGCTGAGATTGTACCATTGCACTCTAGCCTGGGTGACAGAGTAAGACTCCATCTCAAAAAACAAAACAAAAAACAAACCAAACAAAACCTGAAAGATGAAAATTTAAGGGAACACTCAGTTCATTCATTTCAATCCAAGCACATCTATACTTGGCTTTTGAAACTGCTATAATGCAAATCGTACACATCCCTAAAAACAATTACATTCATGTGTACAAAGAAATGTTGCAGTGCTCAGTCACCAGCATTGCTTCCTCAGAGTACTAGTAGCTCTTTAGTAATACTTCCAAACACCAGATCAAAAAACACTCTGATGCATAAAGTCAGGAGAACCAAAGCAACCAGGACACAGCTCTTATAAAAGAACTTGTACATTTACTCATTAGGCCTCCATCTTTATGAAGTTTTGTCACTTTAATTTCATCCTGAATCTTAATAATTGAGGTTAATTATCTTAAAGGATCAGCAGAAGAGTTTCTTTCATGGATTGGGTCCTTCATTCAGATCTGAATAAGTCATATCCAACCTCCTTAGCATTTTAAAAACATATACCCTGTGAACTCACAAAAGTATACTAAATATTAGAACAGATACACAAGTGGCCTAAAACTAGCACATCTTTCTCCCAACCTTGTTTCACTGAAGCTTTGACAGAGCACCTCTCTTCTGTGAGTTTGGACAATGGAGCACTCAGGAAGTCAGAGCAGCATGTGGCTCGCTCCTGAGCAAGATGTATCTGAGATGTTAAGAACCAGTTCTTCACAAACAAGTCAGAGTCTAGGGGATCTTACAGATCCAGATTAGCTGTTCCTGAGTCATCTACAACAGAACATCAAATAGTTGATGGGTTGCCAAGTTCCTTCTTCCATGGAAACTGTTCCGCAGCAAACAGTTTACTCTTAGCAAGGTTTCAGTTTACCTACCTAGATTTGGAAGGTAACTCACCTGTTTAGTTAGTGTCTGTGTGAGGATTGGAACCAGATACTGTAGTGCTCCCTTGGCATAAAACTTGCTGGTGTGCTCAGGGGGCCGTCCTTGTTCTGCTGCCTGAGGAGAAGCAAAGCAAATTCTAGACAAAAGCAACCAAGCTGCATATACTAAAGGCATACAATGAGAGCTGAGTCGGGATCTTTTAACAGCAACATACAGTGTGATCTTGGAAGGTGCTCTTTTTTTGGTCTACTTCAGTGAGACTCTTTTAGGCCATATATTATAGGTCCAAGGCAACATTAAGTATAATTTTTTTTCATAAGTTCAATTCATTTAACAACCCGATAGATCTAAGTGTTCCTTGGATCAACAGATACCCAGTTTGCCTAAGGATGCCAAAAATAAAACCTTTTATTTTTTGTTCTGAAATAAAAGTGTGTAAAGACAAAGCTGGAAACAAAACTTGAATTCAAAGATTCCAATTACAGAACTTCCCCTTCTCCCTCATATCTGACTCCTTCACCAGAGTTAGTAAACTACCAATTATACATCTCAGGCTTGCATTAGGACTTCCAAAAGGAAGTAATTCACCATCAGGTATCACCTTGGTAAACTGCGACAGCCTGCTGCCCCCTTGTGTTCATAGCACTAATACCACCGTTTACCATCAAGCACGCATGACTGCTTGGCAAAAATGAAAGATTCCCTAATTACTGATTTGCCTCCTTCATGAAGGGCTCTGCCTAGCAGAAAAATCAAAATCTCTGCCAATGGAGATACCCTCTAAGCCCAGACAGAATAAAGTTCTCCTAGAAGGGAAACATCATCCACAAATGAGGTATGTTCCAAAGTCTAGTCAGAAATATAGCCCCAGCTCACCTCTGAAGCCTCAATGGCCAAATCCATTTCCTCATCACAGACATTGGACCAGAATTCTATCCCTTGTAGGGCTACTTCATCAATGTCACTTTTCATTGCTTCAATTGTGATCTAAAACAAACAAACAAAAACACCCCAGGCCCCAAATAAGTACTGATTCAAGTAAGCCCCTGCTCCCAACCCGGCTTTAACCACAGACATGCAAATAATTTAAGAAATTTAACTTATAAAAAGCAAGCTAGGCTTGGAAAAAAAGATAGAAAAGGGAAGATCTTTCTTTTTTTTTTTTTTTGGAGATGGGGTCTCACTCTGTCACCCAGGCTGGAGTACAGTAGCACAATCTCAACTCACTGCAATCTCCAACTCTCAGACTCAAGCAAATCTCCCACCTCAGTCTCCTGAGTAGGTGGGACCACAGGTGCATGCCACCTTACCCAGGTTATTTTTGTATTTTTTGTAGAGATGAGGTTTCACCATGTTGCCCAGGCTGGTCTTGAACTCCTGGACTCAAGCTATCCGTCAGTTTCGGCCTCCCAAAGTGCTGGGATTACAGGCGTGAGCCACCATGCCCCAGCCTGAGATTTTCAAAATGCAGGTCTTTTTTTGAGTCAGAATCTTGCTCTGTGGCCCAGGTTGGAGTGCAGTGGTGCCATCTTGGCTCCCTGCAACTTTTACCTCCCAGGTTCAAGCAATTCTCCGGCCTCAGCCTCCTGAGTAGCTGGGATTACAGGTGTGTGCCACCACGCTTGGCTAATTTTTGTATTTTCAGTAGAGACAGGGTTTCACCATGTTGGCTAGGCTGGTCTTGAACTCCTGACCTCAGGTGATCTGCCCACCTCAGCCTCCCAAAGTGCTAGGATTACAGGTGTAAGCCACCGCACCCAGCCTCAAAATGCAGGTCTTTTATGCACACAAAGCTAGCACCAGTTTTCTTGGCAGACCACTGATAAGTTTAAATCTAACAGTCTCAAGGAATTTCCTCGATTCTGTAATATTAAGAAAAATATTACAGAACTGGCAAAACAGCAACTAAGAATGATGGGCTCTATAATTAGCTATAAGCTCAAATCACATAAAGAGAAATACTTACTGCAAAAAGAGCAGGACCCATATATGTCTCCATGTACTGATAATATAAGGACATTATTTTCACCAGATTCTGTAAAGCAGCCACTCGTACCTTTTACGAAGAGCAGATCAGATAGTTTACTAAGGTAACAATGAAATCTAACAAAGGTAGATTCACTCAAATGGGCAAATAATCCTAAGGATTAATTGAGGTAAATATGGTACATGTTATCATTTCCCTAAAGCTCACTCTCTCCCTTCAATTCTCTCATTAACCGTTCCTATTTTCCCATTTATTTTCTCTGTTTTTTGAGATAGTCTTGCTCTGTCACCCAGGCTGGAGTGCAGTGGTGTGATCTTGGCTCCCTGCAACTTCTGTCTCCCCGGTTCAAGCGATTCTCCTGCCTCAGCCTCCTGAGTAGCTGGGATTACAGGTGCGTACCACCACTCCTGGCTAATTTTTGTATTTTCAGTAGAGACGCATTTCACCACGTAGCCCAGGTTCATCTCAAACTCCTGAGCTCAGTAAATTCACCTGCCTCAGCCTTGTAAAAAGTGCTGGGATTGCAGGCATGAGCCACCGCGCCTATCCATTTTTCTCTTTTTTGAGACACCTTTCTTGCTCTGTTGCCCAGGTGCGAGTATAGTGGCCACAATCACGGCTCACCGCAGCCTCAACTGCCAGGCTCAAACAATCCCCCCACTACAGGTGTGCCCCATCACGCACAGCTAATTTTTGTGGACATGGAGTTTCGCCATGTTGCCCAGGCTGGTCTCGAACTCCTGGGCTCAAGTGATCCTCTGACCTTGGCATCCCAAAGTGCTGGGATTACAGGTGTGAGCTACCACACTCAGACCTCTTTTCCTTTTTTTGAGATGGAGTCCTGCTCTGTCGCCCAGGCTGGAGTACAGTGGCGTGATCTTGGCTCACTGCAACCTCTGCCTCCCGGGTTCAAGCAATTCTCCTGCCTCAGCCTCCAAGTAGCTGGGATTCCGGGCATGTGCCTGTAAAGTGTTGGGATTATAGGCCTCAGCTGCACCTGGCTTCAGTTCTTTTTTTTTTTCTGCATTAAAGGTGCATATGGAACTCATGGCAGGGCTAAATTCACTGATATTATTCAGAATGAAGATGTCACTTCTACCTCCTAAAAGGGCCAGGTTTTGGTTATAGCAATAGCAAAGTTAATGGCTACAGTGAAAAACAATCACTTGAATAACCTATGGCAATAAAGTAGCAAAGCCGATCAAAAACCTTTTATCTCTTAACAGTTTGTGTATATATATTTTTAGTAGAGACGGCTTGAATAATCTATGGCAATAAAGTAGTGAAGCCTATCAAAAGCTTTTCTCCCTTAACTATTTATTTATGTAGATATATTTTTTGGTAGAGATGGTGTCACTATGTCGCCCAGGCGGGTCTCCCAACTCCTGACCTCAGTGATCCTTCTGCTTTGGCCTCCCAAATTGCTGATATTATATAGTGTAAGCCACCACACCCGGCCCCTTAATCCTTTTCTAAGAGGATGGCAACTTCCATTACAATTCTTCCCTCTTCTCCAATGTTTTTATTATTAATAATATTAATTATTATTATTCGAGAGTCTCACTGTTTGCAGTGGCATGATCTCAGCTCACTGCTACTTCCACCTCCCGGGTTCAAGTGATTCTTGTGCCTTGGCCTCCCTAGTAGCTGGGACTACAGCCATGTGCCACCACAGCTGACTAATTTTTGTATTTTAAGTAGAGGCAGGGTTTCACCGTGTTGGTCAGACTGGTCTGAAACTCCTGACCTCAGGTAATCTGTCACTGCCTCCCAAAGTACTGGGATTACAGGTGTGAGCCACCACGCCCAGACAGAATCCCAGACAGAATATTAATTATTAATAACAATATCAATAAACCCTTATTGCTGAAGTCAACTGATTCCCAATATTTCAAACTTAGATTTGACACTTCCTAGGGAAGATGTGAGACAGATTTTTCATATAACTTCACACTTACTCTCGTATCTGGACACTGTGTGGCTTCACAGACCACCTGCATAATAAAGTGCCTTTCAGACTGTAGGAAGAACAAAAATAAAGAGAATTAGGAGAGCATAACCCGTATATAGGAAGATTTCCAGACTCTCTCTACAAGGAAAACCTCTCGCTCCCTCAGGGCCCCACACGGTCCTGCCTGATACAGTCAAGTCACTCTCCTTTGAGATGGTATGGCACTATAAAGGCCGTAACGAGTTTACCTTCAGTGTCTGCTATATGACCTGCCCTCCAATAAGGTCCCTAATCTTTTAATCTCCAAAATAACCTTCACTAAACAAAGACTTCAGGGAGGAAACAGGAAAATCTAGGTCACAAGGTTTAAATAAAAATGGTTGGCTAACACATAAAAATCTACATGTAGGAAAATCAATTTCCTTACAGTTAAAATATAAGAGAATTCAAAACATCTGATTTAGAGACCAAATTTGTTTTCTGAGAGGTAGCAAATTCACATCAAATGTGGTGAGAAAAGAAAAGGGAGGACAGAATAATGACCTTTATGTGCTACCCTCCTAAGTCCTCCAAAATCTATAAGGAAAAATCCAGTTTTCTAATCAATTAGAATTGCCATTTCCTCTGGGGTTTGAGACCTTTCCGAAGTCAAGAAATGGTAAAAAGCCAGTTTAAGTGTCAACAAACATATATACAGAAATACTTTCAGACCATGAACCCAGCAATTTTACTTGTAGGTATTTATCCAAAAGGACAGAGAGCAGAGTCTCAAAGATACACATGCATACCCATGTTCATAACAGCATTACCCACAATAGCCAAAAGGTGGAAGCAAGCCAAATGTCCATGGATGGATGACTAAACAAAATGTGGCGTATACATACAATGGAATATTATTCACCCTTAAAAAGCAAATTTTGACAAATAGTACCCTATAGCTGAACCTTGAGCACATCATACTAAGTAGAACCAGTCCCAAAAAGATAAACACTATATGATTCCATTTACATAAGGTATTTCACTATAGTAGTAAAATACATAGAAACTGAAAGTAAAATGATGGTTACCAGTGACTGAGAAAGGGGGAAATGAGGAGTTGTTGTTCAGTATGTACAGTTTCAGTTTTGCAAGATGAAAAAGTTCTGGAGATTGTTTCCACAGCAATGTGAATCTACTTAACTGTCCATTTAAAAATGATTCAGATGGTAAATTTTATGTTATTCGTTGCATTTTCAGCCAAAACGTTTATATATATCTTTATGTATTTTATTTTTTTGAGACAGAGTCTTGATCTGCTGCCCAGGCTGGAGTACAGTGGTGCAATCTTACAGCCTTGAACCTGGGCTCAAGAGATCCATACCTCAGCTTCCCAACTAGCTGGGATTACAGGCATGTGCCAGAGCACCCGGCTATATGTTGCTGTAATTATTTCATTTTTCTTTCTTTCTTTCTTTCTTTCCATTATAAGCCCTGTAAATACAAGAGCTCACAAAACAGGTTAAAAACTCAGTTGTTCCTCTCCACAGAAATCTTTATTTTTTAGAGACAGGGTCTTATTACATTGCCCAGGCTAGTCTCAAACTCCTGGCTTCAAGTGACCCTCTTGCCTTGGTGGCCCACTGCGTTGGGATTATGGATGCGAGCTCTGGCACTCAGCCTCCACAAAATCTTTAATAAAAGCCAGAAAATTCATGCGATTTTAAAAGAAAACAAAGTATATAGGATATACCATAATTTGTTTGTTTCTTTTTTTTAAGACATGGTATCTGACTTTGTTGTCCAGGCTGGCCTGAACAACTGGCCTCAAGCAATCCTCCTGCCTCAGCCTCTGAACTAAGTGGGACTACAAATATGAATCACCAAACCCTATAATCAAAAAAACCCAACAACATTCCACACTTTGGACTGCAAAAGGGAAAACCTAAGCTAAGAAATACTTTATTTCCAAAAGCATGATGAGAAATGGCAAACACTCCACGGCCGTATGTCACACAATATAAACTCGATTAAACTGGAAACAAAATAATTTTAAGTAAGGTGGTACTCTCTAAACTATAAACTTAAGAAAACAATACAAAAAACTTTCATTTAACTCTTTCATTCCTTACCATCTGAATCTATACCTCTTTGTCAAAAAAACTTACCTCTTTATCAAAGTTTGCTTTGGTGAACTCCAATGAGTTCAGGAGTGCGTTAGTAGCAGCTAGCTTCACATTATTACTAGGCTCTTCTTTCCTCATCCCCTGGATTATGGCAGTCAAAATCTCATTGGATTTATCTTGTAGCTGCTCTGGGTCCTATAACAAGCAGAGAAGTACAATGAATATACAGTTGGCCCTCTGCAGCCATAGGTTCTACATTTGTGGAGTCAAGCAACTATGGATTGAAGATATTTAGAGGGAAAAAAAAATGGACAGTTACATTTGTACTGCATCAAAAGGTGCACATTCACCTTTATTTTCTTGTCATCATTCCTTTAATACAGTATACCAACTATTAATATAGCATTTACATTAAATTAGGTATTAAGTATTCTAGAGCTGATTTAAAGTATATGGGAGGATGTGCGCATAGGTTATACGCAAATATTACACCATTTTAGGTAGCAGAGTTGAACATCTGAGGATTTTGGTACCTGAGGAGGGTCTTGGAATCAATCCCCTCCAGAAGACTGTCATAAGGAGCTCAAGCAGTCTTCTTCTGTTCTTAAGTGACAGTGTCTCATTATGTTGCCCATTCTGGAGTGCAGTGGCTATTCACAGGCACTATCACAGTGCATTGTGCCCTCAAATTCCTGGGTTCAAGCAATCCTCCCACCTCAGCTTCCCAAGTAGCTGGGACTACAGATATATGCTACTGTGCCTGGCTTAATTGGCAGTACTTTTAACTGTAAAATTCACTCAAGAAAGTAACACGACTTGGTGGTCTTTCCCCACCTATTTCCATTTGGGAATAGCACTGCAAACCACTGGCAAAGTATCCCATGGTATTGGCAGTTCAAAACTGAACAAAAACAAGTCAAACTCATCAACTTCATCTTTGACTTCTTAGCATAATGACTGTGGGTATGAGTTAATACTAGCTTTTTCCCCACTCTGTGCAAATGAAGATGGCAGCCTGGTGGCTGCCAGGCCATCTGTACGCTCAAGTAAAACTTCAGGACATTTAAGGACCAAGGATCAACACCTGGGCACACCTAGGGAGTCTAAGTCCAGGTCAAATGCTGTGTGCTCTTTTGCTTCATAAAGTCTATATATTAAAATAGACACCACGAGTGGTGGTGTTCCTCATCAGGAACAACAGTGCTAGGAGGGCTGCATCTGTGTCGCCAGTGGCTAAACCAACTACATCAAGAGTTGGCAAAACTTTCTGTAAAGTAGTAAATGAAAATGCACCACAACATTCATGGCACATTCAGGATCTTAAGAAAAAGGATTAGGTTAGGGATGCTCCAAATGAGAATCTCCTCATTTTGTATGTCTAGAATCTAAGCTTCTTCAAACGTGGACTTCCGCTTTGAGTTTGTAATCCTCAGGTTTCTTTACTTTAGGGAATGATTAGCAATGTGAAGACAGAGGCCTAAGGGAAATCAGTCTTACTTTCAAACATTGTGCAGTTTAAATTGGCTTTCTTCATTGTTCAATAAGGTAGTACTAATACCATTCACATCACAGCTAGAGGCAATCAGTGGTATATAAACCAGGTAAATTAGGCAAGCACTTACTATATCTTGGCAAATATAACCGATAGCTTCCAATGTCGACTCCTTCATGTGCTCTGTGCTGTTGGGGTTTGTGACATTGGCCACCAGCTGAGGAATGAGTTCTGGCCACTGGTTTACTGGGATCTCTGCACAAGCAATACCAGCCACACACTGTGAGGCAGAACTAGGCCGGTAAGTTTCTGTGCCCAATGTCTGCAAAACCTGCACCAAAAGAAGACAAAAGATACATATTTCTAACACTATTTGACCACATTTTGCCCACCACCATATTTCGTGTCTCTGAATTTTTTTTTTTTTTTCTCTTAAGAAAGGGTCTCACACTGCTGCCCAGACTGGAGAGCAGTGGCATGATCACAGCTCACTGCAGCCTCTACTTACTGGCCTCAAAACTTACTGGGTTTTCCTTCCAGTTCTTTTCATGTCTTTGTAACCAGTTCCTCCCATCTCAGCCCTGCAAGTAGCTGGGACTACAG